>JAPDKR010000068.1:0-140947 GCA_027569675.1 Penicillium crystallinum
CCCCCCCCCCCCCCCCCCCCCCCCCCCCCCCCCCCCCCCCCCCCCCCCCCCCCCCCCCCCCCCCCCCCCCCCCCCCCCCCCCCCCCCCCCCCCCCCCCCCCCCCCCCCCCCCCCCCCCCCCCCACCCACCCCCCCCCCCCCCCCCCCCCCCCCCCCCCCACCCCCCCCCCCCCCCCCCCCCCCCCCCCCACCCGGCCCCCCCCCCCCCCCCCCCCCCCCCCATCATGTACGGTCTAACGGTCGGCCTAAAGGTCTAATCCCGATTTTTGAGATCCCTAACCCGTTCCAACCTGCAAGGCAATCGTTCCAGGATCTTCGGTCCATCCAAATGCACCCTGTTGATCTGGTAGGTTTGATTTTTCCCAGTGCCCCAGCTGAACAATATCAATGCAGCGCTGCTCCCACGTTTGTGATATCTTTTTCAGTCCATGCAGTTGGCATGTAAACAGTGGCATGTAGAGAGCAAAGCCCGAGTCGAATTCAGACCCCGAATGCACGCTGGCAGGGCCCGAGTTATACTCCAGGGAAACACAATGCAGCGCGCAATCGCATCACAATGGTCGTGACGGGTCCGAAAAATCATCCACTGCGAGGAATCGATCTACACGGTAGTCGCTGCAGCTTGTGTCCAGCGCACCAGCCGGATCGTAGCATTTCAGCCACACTGCGATGCGTTCCGTGCGCACTGGAGATTTAGCGCATGCACGGTAGGTCACTTCAACCTGCCGAGCATGAATGCAGTAAGGATCTCTGCGATTAGGAGTTTTCTCCACCTGCACGATAACGGGGTGTTGGAGGCAAGAAACTCACTATGATGTGACGGGTCATAATCGTCTCATGAGGCTGGAATTCCATCGATCTCGAAGACAGCACATACAACAAAGGTACGGAATATACGGAGTACATCGAAAGGTCATTCGGTATTGGTGGAATACAACATGCTCCGTACGGAGTATCGAGTCAGTAGTCTCTCTGCCTGGGGCATTCATCAGCCCGGATTTCCCCGCGACGTCTCGCCTTTCGATCTGAACTATCAGAATCGCAACCGGTCACACTAGCCCGGTCGCAGTCCACTTTGATGGATCATACAAGATCGGAGGTATATCTGCTGCAGCTGGTTTGCATACGGGAAAAGTCAACGGGCGCTCTAGGTTTTTGTCTCTTGCATGAAGTCTATTCCGGTTGCCTTGTTATGGCAACGAGGTCCCATTTCCAACGTGACAACTTTTTTTTACGGGGCGCGTTCCACACTGCACAGCACCGAAAGTCATAGAAGAGCATTTGAATATAGCGCCATTGAAGATGGTGGAGTACCAAAATCCCTGAAAGGTGGCTTCGGCATTGAAGAGATTCACGTGTTGGCCACTCTTTAGCCCCAATTGAGGGGAAGATATTCCAACGGTGGCCGCAATTTGACTGGACTGTCAGTCCCCAGGGACCAATCAAACGTGCTCTGTCCGAGATGTTGTTCCACTTCCAGTTCTCCAGTTGGGGAAGATGCCGATCAAGACGTTGCTGGTTTTTTGGCGTACGTTGTATGTCTCTTACGATACAGACTATCATTCGTAGAGGGGACGATCATCGACGAAAGAAACAAAGTCCCCAGATATCACTGGGGACATGATCTCAGAGGATTGATCGACAAACCGTTAGAGCCGTTTTCGTCTCCTGATGGCCTGACATAACCACAAAAGACGGTTAGTACGTTTTATTGTTCCGAGCTAACAACTGTTCTATGTGGAGAACCCACGATCGCTAAAACGGACGATCAGGAAATCCTCACCGCAAAGGAGATGAGCGACACCTCATTTCCTCAAAGTGGCACTTCCCAGATCCGATCCCAATTCTAGTGCGCATCGACCGTTGACTGTGGTGGTTTTCAGGCAGACTATATCAGTTGATGCCACATCCACAAAAGGGGGATCCTCCGTCCAGGATACACCCTGACTAGCAACTCCGTATAGAATACGAAGTATCTCATCCTCGATTTCCCAAAATGAGGCGTTGGGTCAAATCGAAGATGGCAATCTAGGATTCAGCCGCGCCTTCGGCCGGTTATCTGACTCCATAGCCTAACGCTAACGCCTCCCCCCACCCCGGGATATATACCATACCACTATGCGGTATACCACCATACGAAGCGTGATGCTGGATGAAAATAGTTCGGATCACCCCCCTACACAGTAAAATCTCCGACTCCCAGAACAAAGGCCAGCGGTAGGATCCCGAAACTCGGAACTGTGGCGGTTCAGGAGGTTGTTTAATTCGCCAGTGGAGACATCCGGAAATCGCTCCGATCTCTAGTCTCGAAGTAGTAACCTGACAGCTGCAGCTTGACCAAAAGGCCACTATCACAGGGAAGGGAGGGCCCGATCCCTTCTGGAAGCGGCCAAGGAGAGGCGTTAGAGGCGTTCGAGGCGGGGCTCCCCCAAAAAGCAGGACAATCTGCAAGGAAAATTATGCAAATGGTATCAACGCCATGGGGACTAGCAGGGTTGGGCTGCATGGTACCGGAACGGGAATCGAATGAATCAGCGGGAAGTGAATCTGCATGTTTAGTGTCTTCATATTGGGGGACCGAACTCCTCATCGCGAGTGTGTCAGATCTCGATGACAACGGTTTCTTTGTTTTGATTAATCTATTTCCTTCTTTTCTTTACTAGCTCCGAAATCTGACACTGTTGTTATAGACACGGAGTATATGATATATGATTCCCACGTGAAAGCCTTACGGTATTCTTGCTTTTCTTGCTTTCTCACCTTTCTTACCTGATCTAGCTGTGGCAGATACAATTTGCTTTTTCCCCCCTTTCGCCACTGTGATGGTCCTGCACGGGAAATCCTCTCCAAGCTAAGAATGTAAGCTCATTTCCTTGTTCACACCCAACAAGCTGGAAGAAAGGAAAAAAAACAAATCAAACGGACCGTTCCCAGACCCACCAAGCCATAGACCGCCTCGATCGGCGGGGAGCATTTCTGTTTTCTTTCTGTCCTCTCTCCTCTTCACACACTAGCGTCAGCCCATACCAGATAGGGCCCTAGTGCGAGCTCCAGGGGCTGTTCTCCTGAGCGAAATCCCGATTAACGAGATTACCTCGCAAGTGGGCTGGCCGTTGTAAGCTCCACTGGGAAAGAGGAAAAAGGATGTCCCCACTGTCAATGCAGGACGTTCGGTATCTGCGCAAATCCCGAATAGCCCGGAGAATCACCGTGTTTCGTGATCGTCTTGAACCAAAAAAAAATATCCCCGAGCGGATCGGGGGAAAGACCACCAATTATGACACTGGACATTGGTGTCAAACATGCATTTGTTCGTAAATGATATGGTTATCGTCTGATTTTCCGATGATCTCGCTTTTCGCGGAAAATAGACCCGTGGCAGATCTGCGCTAAGCACCAGTTTCCCTTCACAGAGCAATCAGAGAGGGCCAAAAAGCCACTAATTTGTCGCTGCATATCTCTATGAGCACCGATCGACAATGCACTTTGCAAATGGTCGCCGACCACTACCCGAGGAAATTGTGCTTTCCAACTCAGCCACGAGGAAATTAGAAACTGGGCTTGGATTAATTAAGATCCGCCGGTGGAGTCCGTCAGAGTGGAGGTGCCTATCCCTCCAGGTTTCCATGGCTCCATTCGCTCCATTTTCCAGAATATCAGCCTGATTACGGATTAATTATAGCACCCTCGGTCATTGCAACTATTTGTGTTTGGAAGGCTCCTCTTTTGGCCTGTGCAGCTTGCTGACGACTACTTTCTGGTGTGATGTCGGTCAGGGGGAGAAGGTGCTAGATGGCTCTGGGGATCTGCTCATTTCTGCGTGGAAATGATGGACGTATCTCGCTGGGGTGTCCTCGTGTGAAGGGAAGCGAATGTCTATTTTGAGCGGATCGTCCTTTGTTTATGCCTCATCGAGTATCATCCCACTAGTCAGGATCCCTGACTGTCCCAGAGCTCAGTTATCCCATGGACTGGGGAGAGGTCGACTAACCCCTCGGGGATCTCTCGGGAGAACATTCCGTCTTCAATGTCCAATACATATATTTATACATGTATATGTGCATATAGCACATTCCTCCCGTGTCAAGCGTCAATGGCATGATCAATGCTTTGGGAATTGATTTACGTCGAACGTATGTTGTATGTTTGTACGGAGTACTCCGTACTCCGTAGTCGAGGCGGGAAGCACAAACAAACTCCGCATTATACCAAAAATGCATGCAGCCTGCATTGAAAATCCCCTAAATAGGAATCCTTCCGATCTTGAAATCGAGCCATCGGCTCCGAAGCTTCCCCGGCGTTGCGCGGGGGATTCTCTATTGGACGGGCTGGACGATCAGGGCGGCTTTGCTACTTGTCTTTCTCAGCTTCCCGGGAATCTGTCAAAGGTGTAAGAACTATTGAAAATACTCAGTCCTTCGGGATTCCAATCAGTCCGGGTGAACGGTACCTCAGCCGCCTGATGGATTCCCCAGGTTTAGGTACTTTGTGATATATCTACTCTATACCCCGATGAAATCGATAGATATGGTCCAAGCCCAGCCGTTGTGGGCTATCAGGAATGAAAGGGTAGCCATACAAGTCAGAAACCAAGATGCCGGGGCGTACTTTTGCCCGTCCCTGACTCGTAGGACCAGGGACCAAATCGTGTCTGAGCTATATCACGGCAAAAGCAATGGGCACTTATCACGGTGATCACTTGTACTTACTACTCCGTACTCCGTACTCTGTGTATCTTCCGTACAGAAACATCCAATACTTTCCGATGTTTCTTTGTTTGAATGCTCCGAGTCCAGGGTCCATGGGCTACATATGCACGCTGCAGGCGCTTATCCGGTTTCAGGATTCGACAGCTGCATCCAAGACTTCTGACATCTGCATTAGCAACCCATCTAGGCGACTTCGAGATTGATTCTCTTTGATTTCCATTCCGACGAATCGAATGTCTCTCTTTCAATAGAGTCTCGGTGACACTGGAGGTACCATGAAAGGTAAAAAAAGGTATAGTCAGATGGCCACGTGATTGGCTGGGAAATCTGACACCTGCGAGTATCCGCTGAAGAAAACCCTTCAACCTTCTCATCTTGACTTACATTTATGATATGCGAGGTCTGGTCTTGATATATAAAATATATGCTAATATGATGTTTGTATGGCGATTTTCATCTCGAATGCCCCTTCCAAAGGGTCAAAAGCAACCATCACAAAAGTACAGCTTTGATCTCTCGAACTTATCCAATGAGGGATCCACCAATGCTAACCTCGGAGAGAATGGAACCGAACAGGAACTGGTTCGCCTTGGTGGTCCCGGCGCAAGAGAGCCAATTTTGGTGCTTGCTTTGCTCCGACTATTCCCCCTTTCTCTGGGGACCAATAGACGTCCCTCGGAGGGATTTTGATTTCAAGGGGAAAACTGGACGAACTAGAAGAAAATACGGACAAGCAAGAGCCGAAGGATCGGCAATCGTCAAATAAACCGACTATCGATACTGGGCTAGGCCCCCGCAGATCCCATGCCCTAACGGTTGAAAGGGGGACTGACGTGAAAACGGTTGTGGTTCTGACAGGTTCTGACAGGGTCTTCACGGTGGAGAGTGGGCCACTGAAAAATCAATCCACTCTCGATAATTCGTTGTGATCCCCGTAATTCGGTGATACTTCCCATGATCCAGTATATGGAGTACGTGGTCCATGGACGCTCAATCCCACTGCCACTCTTTTGCCTAGGATAGAAGGTTGATATGGTGAACAGGACGGAGTCGAGACCCCCATCCGCTTTCCGGGGCCTAGCATAGCTAATCCCAACGCAGCCAGGGCGCCGGGGATCTCGAGTGGACGGACAGTCTAACCGCAAGTGTTGGGCTTACTCCAGTCCCTGTGCGAATCGGGAAATGCAATCGTACCATATCGACCCAGAATCAATAGTACGGATGTGATGTATGTTGTACATGCACTTCGACGAGGCATATGTACAATGTGGTGTGTTTTCCAAGTTCTCTGGATTCTGCAAAAATAGAAAATAATAATCAAACCCAAACGCACAAACCTCAAATTTGAGTGGCAAGATGACACCCTCCGATCCACAGAGGAAATGAAAATCGTGGGCCACTGGTCTCTTGCGCCAATCACTGCTACTCCTGCGAACTGATCCATGCACGTCCTTCGCTGGTATCTCATCCGCAGGCTGATGCCAAATCCCGGCCTTGGCTTCTAGCCTTACACCCGTGGCCTCGTACCTTCGCCCTGGGTCCTCGGGTCCAATGATAGGGGCCGCGTGGCTGAGAACACCAGACACTAGACCCTGAGGTTGGACGGCACAGGAGCCCGTCCCTTTGGGCTGGTTGCAGGCGGTAATTCAATGCAGCTTGCCGTATGGAGTACATCGCCGCGGGATGAATGAGCCATGTCTTGGTCTCCGTGTCCAGGGTGTATAGTTGGGCGATCGAGTCATGGAGACTATAGTGTCGATAGGTATCATATCATATACTCCGTACTCAAATTGTAGAGGTTTATTTAGAGAGTTCTTCGGCAGCATCGAGACTGTCTCATGTATCGAATCTGATACTAATTGTTGATACATTGAAACCTGTTATTTCTTGGAAATATCCATGCTTATCCACATGGGAACACCTCAGCTTTGTGTAACATACCTCTTGTGCTTGGCCTTATGTACTGAGCCCTTGATTCCTGGTCTATTCTCACTTACATTCTTTGACAAACAGTTGTATAGCCTTTCAGGTTATTTGCTCTTGTGCCTTGCTTTTCAACCCTCTACTTGCCACCCTATTCAATACAGCATATACATAGAATGCTAGGACTCATCACTACATACTCTGTAATCTGCACCCTGTACGGAGTACATGCAGATACATAATATGAGTTCTCCTCCAGGCTTGTCTGCGCCAAGGCTTCCCTTGAGTCTGAGTCTGCAATCAACTACAGGTTTATCCTGATTTATGGCTAAGATTCAATAAAAGACGTTCAGAGACGGTTCCAAGCATATGTATTCATGAGCACTCTCTTACTTCTCATCACTGGAATTCACCGCCAGTCTCCCTCTAGAATGTCCATCACCAGTCAACTATATAGACATGTCCCTCTACCGCCTTATACCGCCTTGCCATACCGCCCTATACACCGCCTAATATACCGCCGTAACTACCGCCCTCATCGTCCGTGCGTAGAGCTTGGCAGATCCCCACTCGAGCTTCCAGTCCAATCCCCTTCATCCATTCCACCCTTCGCGTCACTTTGTACTTCGTACTCCATCGTATCTGAAGCATGATGCCGCCCCCTCTGGAGATCATCTCACTGACCGATATCCCCTCCCTGGCTACTTTGTATCGGTCCAGGTTCCTTCGCCCAGGTATTTCGCATGTCACCCCGTCTCAAGCCGCCAACAATGCGGTCTCGGTCATCCGACATGACATCACCAAGCTGCGAATCGATTGCATTGTGAACGCCGCCAACAGGTCTCTCCTCGGTGGAGGTGGTGTCGACGGTGCCATCCATAGTGGAGCCGGTCCTGCTCTGCTCGAGGAATGTCGTAAGCTTGGTGGATGCGAGACTAGCGAAGCCAAGATCACTTCCGGCCATAACCTTCCCTGCAAGTATGTCATTCATACAGTCGGTCCTGTCTACAAACAGGAGAACAAGCATGCCGAGAAGCTGCGAGCCTGCTACCGAAATGCCCTGGAAGAAGCCGTCAAGAACGAGATCAGAACCATCGCTTTCCCGGCTATCAGCACCGGCGTTTATGGTTATCCGAGCCCTGATGCCTGCCATATAGTCATGGATGAAGTGCGCAAGTTCCTCGTCGGACCTGGCGCTGGACACCTTGACCGTGTGATTTTCTGCAACTGGGACCAGAAGGATGTGGTCGCTTATTACAACTATACTCCGTAAGATTGTTGCCCTGTAACATTTTCTGATCGGATACTGACTTTTTCTAAAGTGAGCACTTCCCTCCTACTGCGGAAGACTTGGCCTAGGTTTCAATCAACTGCGACAACCACACATTGCGTCTTGAGGGATGCACGCAGTGGAGAGATGTTGATATGGACCACTCGGAAATGAATTACGATTCACACATGAATTTATGCGGCGCGATTTCTTTCTTTCATGTACCAACATGACCGCTTTTTAGTGAGGTTTTAATTGAACGTTCCTAGGGAACAACATATCTAGTTGAATTTCTTCCTATGTAGACACCTAGTGGGTGTCATTTTTCACGCTAATTATGTAGAAAACTAGAGTCTGAGACTCTCCAGCCATGCTTGTAGAACCAGAATGTTTCTTTATGGAATTAAATAACATCATGTATCCATTTGTACCTGCATCTATGCACAACATACAGATGTTGTAGCTCCGTCCTGTACTTCCCACCGGATGGCATGAGACAATGCAAACACTGCAAACCTACTATCAAATCGCATCCAACATATCTCCAGCTCCATATCACCTCAACTCCAATTCCAGAACCACCCTCTCAATCCCAATCCAGCATAATGAACCTCGTCTAGCTCAACTGATCTCACCATTCCGAATACCACCACCTCAACCACCCACCACCATCCCTCCAAATCACCACCAACCCAACCCCAAAAAATGTCCAAACCACACCACCAAAGAGGAACACCAACCCCAAATCCTCGATACCGCGTCCAACCCCCAACCCCCAAACGCACAATCCCCAAAGAACCCGAAATCCCCACGGGCCCCTCCCTCTCATCCCCCAAACGCCCCCTCTTCTCCGCCTTCACAACCCTCCGCCAACGCCTCTCAACCCTCCCGTCCCCCGTCCGCCGCGCATGCCGCACCCTCCGCTGGCTGGGCCCCATCGTCCCAATCGCCCTCTTCTTCCCTGAACACGTCATGCAGGTCATGTGGGTCCGCGGCCCATCAATGACCCCCTACCTAAACGAAGACTACGCCCAAACACAGACCAAGAGCGACATGGTGCTGGTCAGCATGTGGCCCTGGGGCTCGATGATTCCCTTCCAGAAAGAGCGGAAGCTAGAGCGGGGAATGGTGGTTACGTTCCGGTATGTATTCCTTCCTTCCTTCCTTCTTTCCTTCAATATATATATATATATATATATATATATATACATTTTTCTGTGATATACATGCTAATACGAATCCAGTTCACCCGCTAATCCTTCGCATATTGCGATTAAGCGCATTGTCGGATTACCCGGTGATCGGATCATGACTCGGGAACCCTGTGTTAAGGCTACGCAGATCGTGCCGTGGAATCATGTTTGGTTGGAGGGTGATGCGGAGGATCCGAGGAAGACGCTTGATAGTAATACCTACGGGCCTGTGAGTTTGAGTCTGGTTACTGGGCGGGTATTGGCGGTTTTGGGGCCGAGGATGCGCTGGTTGAATTGGATGGATTGGGAGGCTGGGAAGGGGGAGGAGAATGGGGAGGGTCATCGGCGGAGTGTGCGGGATCGTGTTTTGAAGGATGCTGTTAAGCTTGAGCGGCCGCATTTGAATTGAGGGGGTTTGTAGATTGGGGTTGGTGTATAACTACCTAGGTATGTTTCTTTTTGGGATTTGTTGATAGAGGTTTTGGTTCCCTGTGGTGGGGATTGGGATTTGTACATATATTAGACATTTTGGATATTGTTAGATTACTATTTCTAGTGATAAATGCGATGCTATACCTACGCTTGTGTGAATGAAGAAGGATTGAAGGATGCCAAAGAGTGGCCATGCTTGTCCCGGGAGATGTAGAGAACGCTGGTAATGAAACATCCAATTATGGAGAAACAAGCCGTATATCTTCATGTTTCTCCTCCTGAAGACGGTCAATCTCCGAGGAAATACTCATCACCCATCGGTCCTTTTCCACACGGCTGCGCGTTTTGAATACAATCGTACGACCATGCTTGCCCAGTGTTGACACATGTCGCAAGGATCGTTTTGCCTTGCCTTGTTCCCCGATTTCCTGGGCTCGGAAGTAGCTCTTGCTCAAGGGCTGCCAGACCACGAAGGTGATGGCGGTATCCTCGTCGCGGCTGGTGAAGGTGTTCGAGTCCAGATACACACGCGGCAGGGCATGAAGACCAGGATTGTTGCTGTCAAATGTCTGGTTTGCGTACAGCAGGTCATTCTCTGTGATCAATCCAGAATAGATATAGCAATCTTCTAAATCGATAGTCGATTCGAGTTCCTGGTGGATATGTGGGATCTCGGTGCCGTTTCGTTGGCGCAGGGTGCTTCGGAAAATCAATAGCTTGCCTGTTGTGAGGATGACATGGCATTGGTAGAAGGTGGCATGCCGACGCGGCTTGCGATATAGCTGACCGGACATCTGATGAAACCTCGTCAGTGAGACTGTCTGATGTGATCTTTGTAATGACACCTACCTTGATAGTCCGACAACCGGAAAGCGAGCACATGTTGTGTAAATATGGCGATGCCTCGGCTCTCTTTACCTCCCATTTTTTCGCAAACTGCCCGACAACAGATTCCATGGCTTCGTCAATGCCCAACAGCTTGAGGTTGCGTTGCCGCACTGCCTGGAGCTCCGTCGCATCTACTGTGCAACGCATGCGCCAGTATTTCACCAAGGCATCAAGTCTTTTAACCCACTCATCTCGTGTGATGGTGTCATATGCTTGGAGTCGAATGACAAGACCATTATCTAGAGCCATTTCGAATGTCCTACCATCGTCGAACTCCCGTGTTGCACCGTCATCTTGCCGTGAATCTCTAGGTTCGCGATTGAAGTCAACGGCAGGTCCTTCACCAAGATTGGGGTCGGCAGGACAGCTGCCACGAGAAATGTTCCGGACTTCCTGTACACGGCACATATCGATGTATCCATCCGACTGGCTGATGTTGTGTACGTTTCTCTGCACATGCGCATACGCATCCTGATCGTGCCGTTTGACGAATTCCCTATTGCCACTAGACAGCCAATCAATCTCGCCATTTTCAAGTGGATAAGGATTGATATCCCAGGAAAGTGGCATCTGATCTAGAATTTCCTGGGCTGTGGGCACACTTCCATCTTCTGGTGGAGCACATTTCGGCGGTGCTGGAGGTAGCGCCTTGGCTGGCCGACAGAAAAATAGGTAATTATCTTGAGTAGAGAAGTACAACCGCTTGAAGAACATCTTGTTCATTCGCTGGTGTACGCCCTTTTGGGAAGTGAGTCGAACCAGGAATCCTTCAACCGGCGCAGGCTCTTCTTGGTTTATACCTCGCTGACGAATTGTAGTTGAATAATGATGTCTTGGTCGTAACTCAAGGTCGTGGGATGACTGCATTGCAATTGTCCCATACATCTTTTCTTCGTTGACTCCAAAAACCCATTCAAGCCGGTCGTATCGCTTCCAAGCAAGTCCCATCTTTTCAGTTTTGGTCCAAGCCTTTAAAACCTCGGCCCACTCAGGACGGCCTGCGAGCATATCCATACATACTCGAATGATGGTTGCGGCAGCATATCTGTCGTCGGCTGGTCGGTCCAATTCTTCTGCCGCCTCATTATCGGAGCTGTCTACTTTGGGAGCTGCATGAGGCTGCATGAAAGGGTTTTTGAAAACAAGTGAGACTCCCAAATCAGGGACATTAATCGGGATTGAGGTTGGGCGCCGCCATCCAAGTACCTGGCGAATGAATGTGTACCATTCAGCAGAGTGCGCGGCAGATTTAGGGCGGAGGATGAAAATTTTAGTTCCGCGCCTGCAGGGATGCCAAAGAACAATGGTCTTATCGAGGGGAGAGTAAAGGTTAACATGGGTAGTTTTGTGATTGAGTCGTGCTTCGTAATATGGCGGTGTTTTGTTATTTGGCCGTTGAATATCGGGAATCACACGGGTGCGATACATCTGGAGAGAGAATGGCGTATGCTCCGCAGAGCTCTTGCGGCATACGACGAGAAATTCCCTCCATTTGTCCACAGTCCGTGTCTCCATGCGTAGACTGTCATTCTCGGAGTAATCGGCAGGAAGTGTGCCTTGTACAGTCTCCTCCAGGCAGACTAGCATTTTTTCTGCTTTGACAATCTCTCCATCTTGCACTTTTCGTCGGCGTGGTCGATTGGCAGAGATGGTACCTTGAGTCTTTGCGATGCGGGAGCGCATCTTTTGCTGCTTGTGTCTGATGTTGTCATCAAGGTTAAACTTCGCCATCTTCCTAGTAATCCTCCGTTGTACTTGCGCATCTCCGCTGATTTCATCCTGCGTATCGTCTCCACCCTGTGGGTCATGACGTTGAAGCGTTGCTCGAGATATTCCAGATGTCTTGCTTCTCTGCTTCCCTTTGTTTTTGTAGTTGCTTCGAAGCAATTGGGTTGTTGAATCGGCCTCGCTTGGAGCAGATGGATTAGGAGTAAGAGGGTCGGGAGAAGTACGACCCGTCAAGTTTGTATTATGTGAGCCTCGGGACTTTGAACGTACGTCAGACGGTTCCAATCTGTTAGCTCGTATAGTGGCTACTGATTGTCCAGTGTCAACTGAGCTGGGGGCCTCTTCTCTGGCTGTGACAAACGAGGACGAAGCTCGATCATTGTCGTATACCTCGTCTTGCGTCCTTGTCCTAGCTTTCGGAGTGCTGTCTGTATCCTCACTTTCCTCGCTGTTCTCGTTCTCACTAGTGTGTCCGTTGTTCTCTCCAGCCTCCGTGCCCTCTACTGGTAAGGGATCGTCGCCGCTGGCCTCGGCTTCGGGGTGTGTTAAGGTCCGTAGTTCGCCCACAGGCTCTGCTGCTGCTTCCTCTTGTAGTTCTGTTTCGAGATCATTGTAGTGCTCCTCTGCCTCCGCAATGGTTGTGTTTGTGTGGGTCAAGGCTACTTCCTCATCCAAATTCGGTACCGAGGTGTCTGGCTGATTGTCATGCTCGCTATAATGGGTCTCAACAGGGCCTGCAGAGAACGAGACGGAATGGGATGTATAGTTTCTGAGTCTCAGTCGAGTTCTATACCAGGACTTGCGGTGTCCCTGCAGCCAGCCCTCTGGGATTGGTCCGACAAAGAACCGCCGGTTCGTCATGTGCAAATGGTTGGCAGAGGCATGTCGCTGTCAAGAAGGGGTTCGGGTCAGTGACATGACTCGGGCAGATCCGTATTGATCCATATATACATACCAGTTGCTGATCAGTATAAGACCCAGTCTGCAGGCCATGATAGTGCTCATGGTACGACACGCGTGGGTCTGTGTCTGACCGCGACCCGTTGGCCTGGTCCGGTGGAGTGGTCATGGCAATCTGATTACCGTGGACCAAAAGGGCATATGCCAAACAGATGCAGAATTGACGGAAGCATAGAGGCGAACAAACCAGAAGCAGGCAGATAACCCACGAAGTATCCCCTCCAAGTAAAGTTCTTAGTGCGATCGCCAATCTCGATGTGACATGATCCGATGACGTCGCTTGGAGCTTACTGTAAATCCTGCAAACACTGCAAACTAATATTGACATCTCCTCGTATTGGTCTAGTTTGCATAGTTTGTCTCATGGCGCGTGCCCCGCCATTGGCTTGCGTGGCAGGAGCGGTGAAGCTAACAGTATCCAAGAGTCCCCTGATTAAGCTCCCTTTTCATTCTCTGACTATTTGCTCTATCAATTCTTCTACAAAAATGGCTGCTATCCCCGCTGACGGAACTTGGTTCGACACCCTCAAGAAGTCCTTCGCTGATGTCCCCATCGGTGCGGACGAGGGTATCTCGACCACTGAGTTCCTCGAGGCCGCTGAGTCCCTGGTGACCCTCTTCGGTGCGACTTGATCCGTTGCATGCGTCTTCTGCAGACTAACGCAGGCCCCCCTTAGATGTCCTCGGCTCTGCTGCTTTTACCCCTGTCAAAAACGATCTGCTTGGCAACATCAAGGTCCGTCCCGCATGCCCCCCCCGATGAGACCACGATGTGACCACGATTCTAAACCTTTGATTAGAAAGTCCGCGAGCGTCAACAGGCAGCTCCTGCTGAGTCTGAGACCCTGCAGGCTCTTGTCCTGAACGAATTGAAGACCGGCAAGCACGTTGCCACCGAGGGTCTGGTCTGGCTGGTCCGGTATGTTCAAACAGATCCCAATTGCCATGGCATCCCCTCGTTGCTCAGCTTGTTTGAACCATTGACTAACGGTTGTCTTTCTCCACAGAGGCCTCGACTTCACTGTCCAAGCTCTTCGTCACAACGTTGATAATGCCTCCGCGGAACTCGCAGACTCCTTCCGTGGAGCCTACGGCAACACCCTCAAGCCCCACCACTCTTTCTTCGTGAAGCCCATCTTCAGCGCTGCCATGAGTGCCACCCCCTACCGCAAGGACTTCTACCCCAAGCTGGGTCAGGACCAGGCCAAGGTTAACGCCGCTATGGCGAAGGAGGTTGCCGCTCTCGAGAAGGTTGTCGCCATCATCAAGGCTTTCCAGGATACCAAGGCTGCCAAGTGGTAATCAGATCGCCCTGGAGGCGATCCCCTCGATTTCACCCCCACCTGCACAGTGCAACATGATCTGTAAATATTCGATCCTTCCAGCATGCGATTCTGAATTATATAGCGAATTCACCTGTTCTGGTCCTGTATTTTGAGCGAGGTAGAAGTGATGCCAAGCAATTGCATCATGATGTCCGTAAGTGTGGTGGTAGAGCATATGACATCTGTCGAAATCGGAGCGGCCGAAGTGCACCCGCCACTCTATAAGAAGCACCCGTCACATGAAAAAAAAAATAGACCCCTTGTCCCTCTGAAGTCACCTTCATGTCGAGTTGTACCAAAATAGCAGGATGTCCCCGAAGGATCTCTGTATCCGGTATTATTACCCGACGCAGGTCTTCGAGATCAGCCTCATGTCCCGTCTGATTAATTGAGCTCCACAACTTCCTGGACTTTTCAGTATGGATCTAGTGTTTCATGCATTCAGGCCAGATCCCGTCTATGTTGTACTCCGTCTACTCCGTCTTTTAACTTCGATCTTTTCCCATCGAAAGTTCAGTAGAATCGTTGGTAATCCGGTCATCGCCTTCCACGGTTCCAATTCCCAAAGGGAAAGTCAGACCCACGTGCGGATTTGTGGGAATTGCCGAAATTAGATTGCTGCTAATCTCGATGGAAATTAAGACACGAGCACTTCCCCGACTTACTCTAAATCCTTCACATCCCGTGATCTACTCTATAGTAGTCGATCGATCGAGAGTTCGTATTCGACCACTATATGTACGTATAGGGCGTATATCCGAGATCGGGATACTCCGTCCTGACGGAAAAATGCCGGGGCTGTGGAGAGCCCCCAATTGTCCAAGTAATTTCCGACCTCATCGGGGGGAAAGAGCGTGCTGCAGATCATCCCCCGCTGATATGCGAATTTGCCCCTGAAGGGCTTCGAGGATGGTACATCTCATCAGATCTTCTCTATCGATACGAATCGCCCGATTTCATCGGATCAACAATTTGAGTATGGAGTATGGGGTAATTTAGCTCGTGCCATATCGCCAAATATTGCCCCTCTAGTACTGGTCCTAGATTGGCAGCATTGGCAGTGGCAGTGGCATTGGCAGTGGCATTTCCCTTCTGTAGCTGAAAACCCCGAAACTGGTTTGGAATAGAGTCCCCCTCGCCCCTGCGTGTACCTTGTCCTGATAAGCAGAAACGGTTACCCGTTGCAGCATGGTGCCGGCACTAAGTACACTCCCATGTCTCCTGTTAGAATCGTTCCACTCTCAGGTAAGCTTCCAATGATAAGATCCTGGTCTGGAGAGGTCTGTGCGTATTGGAGGCTTGAGCGGTGGCACCCTCATTCCCATGGAACCCTCGTATTTCAGAAGCTTTAGAGGCTTCCACATGGTCGGATATTTGGCCTCTGACTGGGTTGAACAGGGACGCTAGTAATGATCGGGCCATGGTCTGCTTTTTGAGTTTCCTCCTCCCCTCCACCAGTGAAACCTAGAGCACCCGTGCAGTACGCCTGAAGGTACTTCGAATGTATCTCCGGAAGGAGGATAACTCCGGCCCAAATCCCATTGTTGCAACTGTCTAGCCGGATGTCGACAAGCGTGAGAATTGGTCCGGCGCAGGGACTGAGATTGGTATTTTATTTCTTTTTTTTTGGTCTGCTTTTTGCAACGTGACAAACCACGGAGAACGCCCCTCTCTTGGCGTGTCCAGACCACGGACTGTGTCGAATGCTTGGTCCGGAGTTGCGGTCTTTCTTATTGTTCCTGTCTCGCTCTTGTTTGTGGGCTTTGGTGATCTGAAATTTTGGGAGGTCATGCAGTGACCTCGATTGCTATTGTACGATGTTGCCCCTCGAAGGTCGCAGCGTATCGATCTTTGTCGTCACCACTATCTTCCTCGGCATCTCATTTATCTCCGTGTGTCTGCGATGTTTCGTCCGATTGCGCCTCGTCAAGGCCTTTGGCTGGGATGATTCATTTATGGTCGCCGCAATGGTAGGTGGAAGAACGGCGAGAACTACATGTCAAGGCTAACCCCCACACAGGTCTTGAATATCTTGTTCGCTATATGTGGTATCACCGGATCCTTCTACGGTCTGGGTCAAAAATCCAAGGATCTCATCCAGAGAGGGACCATGGAAACAGCCATGTTTGTAGGTTGCAATCCCAGTCCCTCCAGAAACCATATACTGATCCTCCCCAGTGGTGGTGGCTCGGTCAAACCAGCTATGTCTGGACATGTGCCCTAGCCAAGATCTCTATCGCCCTTGCTCTGCTCCGCTTGACCGTGGCCAAACCCCATAAATGGATTATCTGGGCCGTCATCGGCGTCACTTGCGTCGTCGGCATCGTCTTCTGGTTCATGTTGACTCTGCAATGCCAGCCCGTCGAGTTCTTCTGGCAGCAAGTGCGCCTCCTGGTGGACGAGGATGCCGATGTCTCCGGTACTTGCATGCAACTCGATCATGTCATTGCCATGGCCTACGTCTACAGTGTCACCGCCACCCTCTGTGATTTCACCCTAGGTATTCTGCCGGGCTTCCTGGTATGGAACTTGCAGATGAATAGCCGGACCAAGATTGCCTTGGCAGGCATTCTGGGATTGGGATGCATGTACGTTATTCCCCGCACCCGGAGCTAGGGTTCCGTACTGACTGGTTGGTTTAGTGCAAGCGCAGCTGTCATCGTTCGCATTCCCTTCTTGCACGACTATAAGAGTGATGACTTCCTATGTAAGTCCATTCCCTTCGCACTCAACCCCACCACTAACCCTCACAGACGCAACCTCCAACATCTCCATCTGGTCCAATGTCGAGGCAGGCCTAGGAATCGCCGCAGGCAGTCTGGTCACCCTCCGACCCCTCTTCCGCTGGTTCCGCGACCCCAGCTCCATGGGCGGCAGCAAAAGCAAAACCAAACGCACCGGCAGCATGCCTCTCTCCAGCTTCAACGCGGTCCGCTCCAACGCATCCGCCCCGCAATACTGGCGCCCCGACCTAGACGGGGAAGACTCCCCCGGTGTCATTACGACGGTCCATACCTCGAACCACACCAGTCGGACGAGCAGCCAGGAAGACCTGAATCCGAAAAATGGCGGCACCTTCTTCCAGGGTGTCAATGTACAAAAAACATTCTATGTGTCGGAGGATCAAGCCTCATAGATGCGACTGTTGTGTACGCTATAATGTATGAATGTCTAATATATCCATCTCTTTTTTTCCTTTCATATACAACATAGACCCCAGGTAGAATTGGTAATTACTTCTTACTTTATATTAAGGACCCGCTCGTCTGTACGTCATATTCTCTTCTCATTCCTCTCCGTCGGAGCACCGAAATAACCAACGTGGCACTTCGTATACTGCCCCTGTACGCGTAATCCCTGTCCCATGTGGGAATCAATGCGGGCAGGATGCACTAGAACAGCCACCATGCAAGGCTATGTGCCACGATCTGCGATACATCAGAACCGACATGAAACTGAGATTCAAAGGGGGCCAGATTCTAAGCTCTAGCTTATGTAGCCAAATGAGACCTTCTCACCAACAGCCCGGCCGGGCTAGCTCAATCGGTAGAGCGTAAGACTCTTAATCTTAAGGCTGCGGGTTCGACCCCCGCGTTCGGCTATTCCTACAACGATCCTTCAAGATTTCTTTTTTGCTGCCTCTGCTTATGTTTTTTGGTTCGTTTTGACTGATTGTAGGAAGCAATTTGTGGTAGGTTCCATATTTTCTGTGTGGCTTGATGTTCTTTTTAGTGCGGAAATATACTTTGAATTTGAGTTGGTCTCGGATTTAAAAAGTCAAGCTGTGACTAGTGCCACTTCCGGCGGATATATATATTGTTCCAGAGATGAGATGTTACCGGATCAAATCAACCAGAATACAACCGATTGGAGAGTACACAGCAATGAAATCCGAAGAGAAATTCCAACTGGTTCGGTAGAAATAAATATCACCGTCGATACTGCTTATATTGTAATATCATTTTCACTGTTAATTCAAACGCTCGAACACCGGCAAATCGATCAAATAATTAGGAAGAGGAGACGCATCGATGACACAATCATCATATGAACCTCCGCAGAAGTATAATGTCTAGAATACACGAGTAGAAAACAGGAGCTCATATTCAGGCTGATTCAACCAGCTATTAAGTGACCAAACCGACAATCACCGAGTCTTGCATCCCTCATAGATGAGTCGCTATTACTAGGATTATAGAGGGAAAACTTCCGCCTTTCTATAAGCCGTAGTAATATAAACCCCCCCTGATAGCATTGCAGAATACCAGTGAGATTCGTTCGGATAACAAACAATCATCCCAGTGGCTAGGTTAAGCCTTTCCCCATTCTTCTTTCGTAATCAGCTAGACACAGCTCTAGAATGAATCATTTTCCTCGCCAAGAGATCCTTTGATATCGATATATAGGGCTGAATGAGAATCAGTTCCCTAAAAGGAAAAGGATCCTCAACACGTGAATCATATAGACAACAGAGGAGTAGGCGTCTCAATCTACAATGTTTGAACCGCTCGGATATCTCTTAATACCCACTGATAAACTAGATCACAAAATAGACCGAACCAAAAACAAAAGCCCGTCCGCGGCAAAGTGGGTATATAATGGGCCTGGATGTACACACTGTGAGCGCCACCCGCCTATTAAGCACTTCCCTTCGGGTTAGAAAGACCAACGCTAAAAAAACCTACAATATCTTCATAACTATTTATGTATACTCCGTACTTTATACAGACATGGTCTGAGGGATTTTCATAATTTCCCGACTAGAGCCTCAAACATCTCGGTCTAGGCCTAGCTATTACCGGTTGAGCCAAAAAAAAAAAACCAGGCCCCAAGCCCAACATCTCATTTGTTCTAGGAACTCGTACCGGAATTTATTCAGTTCTCGTCAACTGAAGCTATCTCTCATTCAAATTTTGCTCCCAGTCTTGATCATGGCAAATTCCAATCCCGTCCTAGGTTATGGCCCCCGGTCTAGTTACTCCTGGAGGTACTTCTTTGCGACGCTAGCAACCTAGTCCAATGGAAGCACTGCATTGCCTGAGACCAGGCGGTCCGAGGCTCAATGTGAGTGGTAAATAGAAAGTGTCTCAGACCTTAGCGGCTGCTATAGTAGTATGTAGTTAGGGCACGGAGGAACTCTTTCAATTTTACGAGGCTGCCTACGCCTAGTAAATAAGCGAAGCTCGTATCTTGTTGTTGTTGTTGTTTTTTATTTAATGCAGCTTATTTGCCTCCCCTATTCTGATCCTCTAGCCAACTGCAACTTCATATACCCTTTTTTTTTTTAAAAAAAAAAGAAAGAAAAACAAACAAACAACGGAAATCGTTATTCACCGGCAATCAAAGCATCCATCATGCGTACCTCTATTATCCTCGCTGCATTCCTTGCATCACTCACCCAAGCCAAAGACTCCAGCTCCATCAAAGGATACTTCTCCCCCTCCTGGGAAGACAGCCAATTCACAGGCGGCTGGACCAGCACCGCCGCCAGCGTCGCCGGCATCAACGCCGACGCCACAACCTACCACGTCGGCTGTGTGAAAGACGCCCCCAAAACACTCTGCAACTATCCCACCTCGTGGACTATTATCCAAGGCCCCGAGACGGTCAATTTCAACGCGAAATATATCGCCTCTTCGTCTGGCAAGTCGGAGAGTTATGATCTCACTATCACGGAGACATATGAGTGTTCGCTGAAGGCTTGGACTGAGTCCGCTAGCTGCTCGATGAGTGTTTCTATCGGTGGCTCTCAGCAGGGTGGGACTTACGCTTCTTCGTCGGAGGCGAAGACTACTTATACCACTGCGCCGCAGTCGGACATGTACTACAAGTTGACTGTTACGGGGGGTTTGGATTCGTTCACGGCGCCTGAGGCGACTAAGACGGCGGATGTTGCTGCTGGTGGTCCTGCGCGGTCGTTGATTACGGCTGCGCCGATGGTTGCTGCTGCTGTGGCTGCTTTGCTGTGATTTTGAAATGGATGAGATGCGCGGTTGTGCGCTTGAGCGTTGGGTTCAGGTTGATTGTTGATGTTAGGATACCCTTGAATGAAACTGTGTTTAAGTTGGTTAGTGCGGAAATATGTATAAGAGGTATGTAAGATATCATCTGGGATTTCGTAGCTGTTCAACGATAACAGAAACCTGAGCAGAAGATCTCTGATATGGTGAGCCTGTATGGGCATTCCACGATACAATTGACTTCATTAAGAGACTAGGGGTGACATCCATTGATGATCCATATATGTAGCAAGGCTATTGACTGTATATACCGTGAAAAGAACTAACGCCCCATGCTATGCACATATCATTGTAAAGCAAAGTGCTCGAACGCCAGCGAAAAAAAAACCAAGACCAAAACATAGTGAGAGACGATTGAACCAAATATTCTCTCGGAAGCAAAAAGTGGGTTAAGGACTTGGCTGCACATTGCCCGTGTAAACGCCCTCGAAATCGAGACCAGCGAGCATGCCGTTGACCCGGTCGATCTCGCGGCTCAGGTCTTCCACGTTCATCGCGAGGCTGCTGACCTCATCGAACTTGCGCCGTCGATTGGCATCGGCGATCATCTCGGATACAAAGAACTTCTGTTCTTCGAGCACAATTAGCCGGTCTCGGAGAGACTTCTCTTCTGCCTCGAGGGCCGAAACAGCGCTGCTGGTATCGCTAGCCACGCTAGTATTGCTGC
Organism: Penicillium crystallinum; assembly: GCA_027569675.1. Lineage (NCBI taxonomy): Eukaryota > Fungi > Ascomycota > Eurotiomycetes > Eurotiales > Aspergillaceae > Penicillium > Penicillium crystallinum. Next base: position 21,116 of record JAPDKR010000068.1, read on the forward strand.
CGCTAGCGGCTACGCTGTTGTATTTGATGGATGCGAGGGCAGACCCTGGTGGGCGAGGATCTGCCACGGAGCCATTGACCGGTGTACCTGGTGAGCTTGTACGGCTGGGTATTCTTTCTGACGCCGGGGTTGCATGTTTGAGGAGTTTGGGGAGTGATTTCAAAGGTAGCATATGGAGGTGAAGGAAGTTGCTGGCTTGTTGGTATATAGCCTTCTGTAGCTTCTTCTGTGTGGGAGATTGGGTCGGCATGTCACGAATGCGTCGAGCTGCAACATCATATTGCGCAAAAGAATCGATGAGCCGCTTGCGAACCTTGGATGCATCTGCAATTTGGGCAGATGAGGGAGGCCGCCTCGGATCCCTGTTACAACATCGTTAGGTAAGTAAGATCGAAACTCGACGGGCGTAACGTACTGTAAAGCTGCCAACAGCTTTTGGAATCTAGGTAAATGAAGACGAATGCCCCTTTCAAACTGAGTGAGGTTTTCATAGGCCCTGATCTCTGGTGGCTTTCGCGTCATATCTGCTTGGAAGTCGCGCCGATCGAATAGCGTCGATTTGCATTCCTTGCATAGCCTCACATCAACATTGACAAGGTTGTCACCGTTGGTTTTCTCGGAGGTCGCTGTTGACACTGTCAGAGATCAGATCCAACCCCTATGAAAGGACAAGCGGTACTTACAGGGAGAAATGCTAAGCCCGATCTCACTCGAGCACTCGGTACTGGGGTCACCACAGACAACTCGTCCGCAAGTCCTGCAGTGATGCCTGCGGAATGTATAGCCCGAAAATTCCTGTTGACAGAACGGACACCGTGACACACTAGCGTCATCTTGCCAGCTGACAATGGTCTGCTCGATCTCTTTACGCTGATCACCCTGCCACGCAAGAGACCACAACTTGGTCGCACCAGGGTGTATTTGGTCCGGTGGAAGGCTAGCCAACAGCTGAGTGAGACGAGTCAGTCGTTTCTCGAGTCTGGAAATCTCCAAAAATTCTTTGTCAACAGTCTGTTTTCTTATTGATTTAAACGCATCGGTTTTGCTCCTCGTAGTTCCTGTTACTGATTAGTTTGGTTCCATAAACGGAGGGCTTCGTGCTCACCATTATGATCATTGTACCCCTCTCTTGACTTGTAGCAGGTTTCACACACCCGAGCCCATATTCCTCGGACCGGTTCATGATGCGCTGACCGCGAGAGCTTCATCTGATACATTGTATGTTCCTCACAAAATAGCTTCCCGCAGCTCCGGCAGTTCACGCAACCATTGGTGGCATTCAATCGCTTCCCGCATGATGGCTCCAGACATTCATCATAGATACAACTCGTTTGCCAATGGTCTTTTGTAATGAGATCCTCAGGATCTATTACTCTCGCAGGTTCGGGAATGCCCGCATGTGGAGCTAGTGACCGACTGGGGATAGGTGCGCCCTGATTCTCATTTGATTCAAATACATCCAAGCCCTTCAACTTCTGGTTGAGGACCGCCAAAGGCTGGAACTTCCTTGCCTTCTCCATTTGAACCTTGAACCAATCTTTGACTTCATCTTGCCGGATTTCTTCGAGGTTTTGGTGGATGTCGTCGAGGTGTCTGCGCCTAGTCGTTAATCATACGTTCAAGCGGGTGTGAATGGGGATGATGTCCCGGTACCTATTAAGCTGCAACAAAGTCATCTAGGTTCAGTTAGTATCGTATTACTCGGCCTATAAGGGATGCATGGGGCAAAGGATCAAGCATACCATCTCCTCACTGCAGATCGGACAGGAGAGCTGAGCTCCCGGAGCAGCCGGGGCCGCAGATATCGAAGTATCGCCATTTTCTATAGAAATGCGAGAAGTAAGATCCTGAGTTTCTGTCGAGAACTGCGATGCGGATGTCTGTGAACTCAGGGAAACGCTGCTGGCGGTCGGCGAGAGCACCCGTTGCTTCGGCTGCGGGGACGGAGCTGATGCGAGAGCGCTCGGGTTGCCTAGAACACGACCTCCACCCAGCGTCCTCCGCGACATGATCATGGGGGCATGAGAAGCTGAGGTAGAAGCTGTTTCAGCACAACATCCGTTGGCTGTACAGAATTATGCTTGGAGATGGACGGAGGGAAGTGCCAGTTATGATGCGGTGGAGTCAGCCTTGCATATGGCCGCCTGAGGCATCTTTGCCAAGACTAATTGCATGTCAAAGAAGTACATTGGGACTTCAAGAGATATTAGTTCCTAGCTTCTGACATGCTTTACATATTCATTGTTTGTTTCTAAAGAAAGACTTGGGCTCAAGGTGGGAGCAATATAAATTCTATATCCCCATCTAAGCCAAGCTGATATTGAAATATCTACTTCTCCCTCCCATCTTTATACTGTGTAGCAATACTAAACCCTGTCAAATAAAAGAACAAAAGAACTTCAAATATATGGCCATATGTCAATTTTATACTATTATTACATGCATTCTGTCTGATCTGAGTTGACCCATACCTTGTTATATCACAACCAAATCAGATATCGCGTAAAGCAAAAGCACATAACTATATAGTCGCTAGAAAAACAGACGCACAAGTGAGCCGGACTTTTGGAACGTGTTGAACGTTCTCAAAGCTTTGAATCTTTTTTTCCTCTGTGGTCTTTGAAAACCATATTTTGTCATTTTCATCTTGTTTTTGGCATTTTTGGCGTTTTCAGTGAACTATACAGGTGTCGTGGTCTCATGCCGCTTTATATACAAGCCTGGGCCCAGAACCCAACGCGTATCCTCCTAATTTCCAGCGCTTTTCGTTACCGCTCGTAGTCGCGGTGGTAGCTGGTACCAGTATTGGGATTGTCATATTCTCGGTGGACGCGGGTGGATCCGTCATCAAATCTGTCGACATCGCGGTGTCGATAGGTCCCGCTCTGGTCGACCCGCTCGCGATGGTGTCGGCGGCCAGTTGGGGTGTTGTAATCAAGGTGCTGGTCGTAGGCACCGCTTTGGGGATCATAAGTTGTGGTACCGTAGCCGGAGTCATAAGTGTTGTCGTATGTTGTGGCAGTCGCGTCAGAACCGCCGTAGCCTACTGCGCCATAGTCGGTAGCACCGTAGGTGCTATAGCCAGATGGGTTGTATGTCGATCCGACTGTATCGTAGGCGGAGGATCCTCTGGTGCCGTAGGTGTCGTAGGCCGTAGACCAAGTGTCGCCGTAGTTCGTCATTTTGACGATATGTTCAGCGGGAAGCTGTGTAAAAAGAAACTAATCAAGGTAAACTTGCTTTGATAGATATTTGTGTTGTTTGAAGATCTGCAGGACTGAATCCGTCTCCCTCTTATATTATTCTCGTGGCGTTGGATATCACCGCAATGATTTTGTCTTGACATCACGCATCGAGAATTCGCCAAGTGAGGCGAAGTAGTTGAATCGGATGGAACCTGAAACCAAAACGGATCATCTCTGGTAAAGATGTTGATTGATCGAATTTCTGGGGCCCCCGGTTCCAGACTGTTGCCTCAGAAGGAGAAAGAGGTTGCTTCATACTTCGAATCCACAGATGTCGTATATGCCGACGCGCAATTGGATCACTGGTTGCTGAGAACCATCAGTACCAGACACTTCCCACGCTCTAAATGTTTCTAGAATGATGCCATGGATAGCGACAGAGCTAGACAGATCTCGTCCATTAAATTGATTAGCCCAGACAGACCACTGAGTGGGATTTGTAGGCCGCGATCCAGCCCTTGAGATATATCGTGCCTGAAGCAAGGATAATAATTGGTGAGACCTGCCAATATCGCCAAAATCATTCGAAGCAACGAAGTCACTCACTTCAAGGTACATGTAGGTACCCCCTTAGGTTGATAAAGTTGGTTACAGCACTGGAAAAATCCATCTTGGCGAATAGTTCGAAATAAGACGGGTAGGCACATTTGAAGCGCTTTGGATTATCCTATGTTTTACAATATTCGCGTCGAATCCGCGAAGAATATCGACCAATATCCCAACAAGCCACAGTGAGACCTAGCTATCCCTACCGAGAGGCGCCAATGAGTCCGATAGGAATTCAGTGGCGTTCATCAAGTCTGTGCTTCCATAAACAACCCTGCGACGCTGTCCAGGTGCGGCGCGTTGAGCTGGCGCACCCTCAGCGCCCTGCTGGCCGTTTGTTCGGCGAACCCATTCTTGCAAGTTGCCGTATTCGTCCATGCTTCCACCGCCAACAGTAAAGACAATAGCCTCGCTGAAGGCCTGGCGGCGTTGGCCGAAGCTGGCACCAGTGCCAGGGCCCACGCTACCCATGCCACCGGGCATCTGCGGGTTCCGCGATGCGGATGCCGGGGGCATGGCACCACGCGCATTCGCGCTCCTTGGGTCAAAGTATAGATAATTTTCAGTCTTTGCAATGGCAGAGCTTGAAGCCGCAGTGGGATCCATGATCGACTCAGTGATCTTTGTCACAGTGAGATCCTTATTCGTTGGCAAGAAGTTCTTCACGCCTGAGATAAGCGAGTCGAAGTTGGCACCAAGAGCGCCCGAGGTAATGCGATCCGTCAGGCGATTTGAAAGTGACGAGAATCCACGGAATAGATCAGAGGATTGTTGTTCCGGAGCTGCTGTTGTCATCATGGTCATGCGAGTGATTTCGCGCACTTGGCGGACATAGGCAAGAGGAGAAATATCGCGCACGCCGGCCTGGGTTAGTGCCTCTTCGAATTGAGTCATCTCTGAGCGGCTAAGTTCGATCTCTGTGCTAAGGAACCAGATCACGAACAAGCGCAGCTTGTCTAATGATTCGTTTCCTTTGGAAGGATCACTGATTAGTTCCAAAATCTGTGATTTTGATTGTTTGGTGATCGTCTCCTCTAGCTCGAAGAAATTATCCAGCTGTCGATCCTTGATTCCCTTGAGCAGTGCAGTGGCGATGTTCATGTGCATATCAAGGACTGCCTTGCGTTCCCGCAACTCAGGGAGGAGTGTGATAGCAGCCTTGAGGTGTTGCGCTGAGGCACTGGTATCATTCTGAAGGTCTTCAATTGAAGAAGCACCCGTCTTCTTGGTGATCTCATTTGCATCCTCTTTGTACCGTGTAAGCTCAGCATCAATATCTTCAGCCACTTGGGGGAATGGGGCCCCGGCGTTACGTTGCCAGAAGAAGTCAGTACTATTCAAATCGTACGATTTTTTAGAGACCTTGGCCGAATCCCCATCACCTGCATCTAGAGTGATTCGGTTGAGGCGCATTTCAAGAACATCCTGTACCAAAGATTGGTATGTCCACGAATGGGAAAGCATTGGGACTAGGTCGACGTTTCGATCCATAATGATCAGGACCGGCCGCGTGGACGGCACACCCGGCAGAGATTTTTGATTCCCCGAAAAGAGATTGTCTTTGGAATTCAGGATGTGATCTCGCAGCTTCCGGTCGAGCTTCGTTGCTATCAACTCTGCCGCACCACCCTTGGGGCACCGTATAATTGGAATAGAACCTGCTTAGTTAGTTTGAATCTTCGGTCAAACATTCCGGGCAGAGTGTATTTACCCATTGTTACGCTCACACTGAATAGACCACTGACGACTTTGTCAACAATCGCATCCAAGTCTTCATCAGTGGTCTTTGGGCTGTTGATTTTGTAGTATGCATCGTTTCCAAGCCCTAAGCTAAACAGGTCGGGCTCTGCCACGACGAAATTAAGATATTGATCGAAAACTTGTGCAATATGCTCGGATGCGCCTGATGTAACTATCTGAGAAGCAAAATCTTCGAGAAGTGGTCGCGGGACGGAAGATAGGAAGTTCACGTGGGCTGGGGAGTAAAGTCCATGGGAAAGGTCGCGAGTTATTGCTTGGATATTTTCGGAGGTCGGTTCCACGAGGTAAACAACAGGGACATCTGGGATGGGGTATCTTTGTGAATGAAGGTTTCTAGGTGTGGCTATTCGTTAGCAATGGGGTCAGTTTAGGGGAAGAGACCGGCGACCGTACAGGTGAATGGTTATGCCCCATGCTCGGAGGTCATTTACTCTCAGGACACTGCTGATGACATCTCGGCCCATCTTATCGAAGACCAAGACCTTCCAGATCGGGTCACCATCTTCATTCAAGATCGGAGTGGAGTGCGAGATAAGACCACCGGAACCGGACTGATCAATAGTACTGTCTTCAGCGGCTTGTGGATCATGATTTAAATTCAACAGCTTTTGGATCGACGCTAGAAGCCAGCGATCAGTCAGGTCAATGTCAATTCATCAGAGCCCAGCTTGCGTCACTCACCGACCTGTCGGTCCCGGAGGGACATTGGCTGCGCCATGAGTGATAGCGCTGTATAAGATTGAAAAGGATGCTCGTTTCTTAACGAAACCTTGGGAACATATGAAGCTGCGCAGGAGAGTAGGTTGGGAGTTCCGCGAACCTTCCCAGCTGATGAATGATTGTACTTGGTCCTGTTGACACTCGGGTTCCTGCTATCGCTCCACCTGGCATCCCGCCCTGAGATGCGCTGACATAAAGACCCAAACACTGCAAACATGGAGGATCACATGGGTCAGTATTCTGCCATCGTACACAGGGGCTGTAATATAAGTATCGAAGGGCCAATGGAAACATCCCAATACGGCAGTTACGCTTTACCTACCGTATGCTATCGTACCATCGGCTAACCGCCTTGCCAGCAGCTTTTGTCCTTTTCTCTCTTCTTCGACCCAAGTCATCGACCCTAACCATCTCTCAACACCCTTTCCCCAATCCCTTCTTTCTTTCCCGTAAAGCGAATGGCTGTGACTCTAGAGTGGTCCTTCGTATGAGAACCTTTTTCCTTCTACTGATTCCACAAGGACCTTCTGGAACAAAACTTAAGAACGCAAAAGGAGAGCGAGAAGCTTTGCTGGGACAACAGGAAGGATCCAAAAAGTGAGAAGGAAGGATACAGAGTCAAGAGCACAAAGAGAGACCCCAGAGTTGAAAATCTGGGCTATCTTACTATACTTCTACGTTGTATTCACGACTGCGGAGCCTTCGTCATTAAGCTGCAAGGCCAAGGGCGACGCCATCACTCGCGTCACTCCCAGTACTGGGGAACTCGGTTTATGCCTGAGGCACCAACATCCTTAATCCAACTTTGAGCTGAAGCTAAAAGAGTCTTTGCTTTCCCTTTACTAAGGTACGATAGTACTCATACTGCAACTCTTGAGGTCCATGCTAGGCGTATCAAACATTTGAATTGTCTAATCCTTATCAAATCTTCAGACCGAAGCTTCATTGTACAGGCCCCTGTTCTGCCGCTCTGTGACACAATCAGCCAATCATCTCTATCCTGTCCGGGAAAATATTGATCCTGCCGAACTTTCACCCCACTTTTCTCCCAGAAAACCAGAAGGCGGTGAGATTCAAATAAACTGCCCGATCCACCAGTGGATGCACGCGATCACGTGAATCCTATAGTATCTAAGGTTAGAAAGGGTGACTGAACCTGCTGTGGTCATCATGGAGCAATCAGCTCAAAACCCCATGCAGGGTCTACCGCATGGGACCGCCTCACTATCTGCAGACTACTGGAGCACCCTTGATGCTGCCTATCCCGATCCTGAACAGCACCTTCAACAACCGTCCCAAGCTCAACACCAAGCTCAACAGCAGCACGATTCCACATCTCAGCCTAACCCCCTCGGCATCGGATGGGATCATCCCGTTTTCCAACAGCAACCAAGAGACATTGCCCCACGAGCGGAAACAAATCATGGCATTTACTCATCAATTCACCAGCCTTGGCAGCAAACAAACCCTTTGCAACAACCACCGCAACGGGGATATGGAGCTGCGCCGCAGTATCAGATACAGACACAAGCTCCTCATTTCCAACAAAGACAGATGACCTTTGAATCTCGTCCTTTGAGTGCATCTGAATCCTCGGCGTTTCCATCGTTTTCCTACCAGCCAAATTATTTCCATCCACAACATTCGCACATGCCTGGTCCAGAAGCTTTCCCCGAAGCTGGTACACCGCAGGGTCTGCAGCAACGGACCCCGCAGCAACCGCAGACATCGATCTCTCCGTACCCTTTACCCCAAGGCTACTCTTCGGAAATGCTAGTAAGTTGACACCTCATGCTTCTCGTGGCGACCGTTTTTCTAATTCAGCTAGCAAAACACAATTGATTTGACCAACGACTATCCTGACTCAGACCCAAACGTCACAATCAATCCCCAGTTCCTAAATTCCACTCCGCAAGCATTCAACCCACAGCAGTCTTCGTTGGCAAGCAACTATATCCAGGGAATCCCCTCGGACTTCCAGAGACCAGGCAGTGAACAGTAAGTCTCTATTCTTTTCTATCTCTCGTCCAATTTCGATCTCACAAAGTGCTAGGTTATTCAATTACTACCAAAACGATATTTCGGTTCAGCCACAAATGACCCCAACTAGCAATCAGGTATTCAGATCTACAGGTATGCTGACTGTGAAGGAAACAAAATGACGAAGTGATTCTTACTAACTCCTGTTAGGATTACCGGTTCCCCAAGCTGTGATCACCAATAAGAAGGTTGTCCCTAAAAAGCCGCGAACGAAGAAGCCTGGCCCAAAGAAAGCTACATCTCAATCAGAAAGCTCAAGCTCGGATGAATCAGATCTTGAGATTGAAGCACCCGACGAACCATCTCCTATTCCTCCCACCCGCCCGAATGAACCCGAGGCTGCGGCACGATATGACACTCTTCAAGCTGTTTGGTCACCACGAAACAAATGGCCTGGGCCAGAGAAGGTAAAGAATGCATTGGTAGCCTACAAAGATGTTGTCAAAGCATTGAGAGATGCCTGGAAGGAACAAGTTCAAGCGATGAAGCTGGCCGAAAATGAAGGCGACAGCAACAAAGAAGCAAAGCTCAAGGAAAAGGTCATCTCACAGCGTCGCACAATGGACAAAATTGCGACTACAACATTGGAAATGGGTCATCCCAATATTGTCGAAAAGTACGTTCCCCCTCCCCAATCCTATAGTTCCCTCCCCTGCCACATGGCAATGATGGCCGAAAAAAGCCTGAAGCTATGGAGAACACCTATAAACATTCTTGGAAGCATTGGTAATGCAGCATTGCCCCGGCTATAATAAAGAGCCACCGCTCTGTCTGCTAGTGGCAAAGCTTGATTGTATATGCGTGCTGGACACAGATACAAGAATATCCCAAGATCCAATGCAGAAAAGAAAGGCTCCCAACCATAATGATTCTCAGATATGCCTTAGGATGCTATCTCTGAAACCTATTGAGGGGGAAACACTACTGTCTAGAAATTGCCTCAAAACATGCAGCTTGATTTGTGGCAGCGAACTTGAACCTACATTGTTTTGACATAATTGTTTTGCTCAAATGACTAATTCATAATTTCTGTAGGCTGGGAGAACACCCTATGGTTGTGGCAGCCCTATATTCCTTCTTGGTTGACCGTTTCCAGGCAGCGGATTTCGCTGGTACCTTGACTATCAACCTGCTTAAGGTAAGTTTGGAGTCGGTCTTTGTGTTGAGAAAATATACTCACAGAATATAGCTCTTCTCGCGTTTCTCAACTTTGACAGAGGACATGATGCAAAAGACCAATCTTTCCAAATTGCTACCTAAGTTTCTTAAGAAAGGTGGTCAGCAAGTCAAAGATCTTACACAGAAGATTTTAGACAATGCTGCCGCCTCTACAAAGCGCAAGCAGGAGAATGAAAAGTCGCTTAAAGAAGAGTCTTCTGTAAAGGGCCCTTTGGCAAATCAACCCAAGGGAGATGCCGGGCTAAAGCGAGCCCGGGAGGTGGACGGCAATCTCCAACCTGGCACAAAACGAATGGCGGTCACTTCTGCGTTGAAGGATGCGAGTAAAGCTGGATCCACAGGCAATGGGCTGGCGAAAGGAGCCCAAAGTAGTAAGCTGTCTGGGGCTGCAGCCCTGCGTCCCAAAGCCAATATTGTGGCTCCTAAGCCAACAAGTCTTTTTGGCACCCTAAACTCAGCGTCAAAGAGACCTGGAACTACAAATGCGGATAGGGCTGCCGCCGCCGCCGCCGCCGCCGCAAAACCCAAGTATGTACTCTTTCGGATACTATTTCCGAGTTAATTGGTATTGACTCTTTGAACAGTGCTGCCACCGAAAAGGAAAAGGCCCCAGCCCCGAAACCATCTTTCTCTTTTGGTGATCTTATGGCCGATTTGAACAAACCGAAGCAAGCCCCAAGCCCCAAGCCTACTGAAGATCAACCCCCTGAGACGGAAGAAGAACGTGAAAAGAGACTACGCAAAGAAGAACGGCGCAAACTGCGCGTGACTTGGAAGCCAGATGATGCTCTTACCGAAATACGACTGTTTACGCATGACCCCGATGAAGAACTGGGTCCTGGTGATGGTTCACTGCGTGGAGATGTTAAAGGAGAAGGTAGCGTCCTCAAGCTTCATAAAGATTTGGATGAACTGGAAGAAGAAGACCTTGGTGGTATCCGTGAAACCGTATATCAAGATGATTATACCATTTCAAGTAGGTTCCAAGGTTACAACCCCATTTTGACTGAACTTCAATTAACCTCCACAGCGGTCGATTTCGCTTTTGACGAACCGAAAGATGGTAGTTTCGTCAAACGCGGTGGCCCCCAGCTACCAACAAGTCCTGAAAGAGAGGCCCAGGAACACCGGGAATCCACTACCCTTATGGTCTTCTATACTTCTCCTGCCGACATGCCCGACACACCAAAGGAGCCGCCAACTCCTGACCCCGATGAAGTTGTCACTGATGTAGTGCAGTTCGGAGAGGTGCCCGATAGTATTAAGGTTAGTCACAATCCTGCAGGTGTGATCATCAATACTGACAAGGACAACGCAGGCTCGCCAGGAACGCTACTACTCCTTCATCAACAAGCCCACGGCTCCCCAACAGCCCCAGCAACCTACCCCCGGGGACAGTGGGTTTGACATCTCCAATTTGCTTAAAATCATCCAGGGCGTGCCTGGACAGGCACAGCCAATTCCCCCGCCGCAACCGGCTCAAGTCGGAGGAATACCGGATCTCGAAAGGACAATCAACATGTTCCGTCAGCAACAGCCTCAGTCCCAGGCTCCTCCACCCCCACCAATCCCTACATCCCAGCCTCAAGGTCTTGATTTCAATGCGATCTTGAACGTCATGAAGCAAATGCAGACGCCACCTGCCTTCCCTCAACAATCGCAGCCGGCAATGCCACCCAACCTAGGCGCCATGTTCGCACCGTTCGGTGGACAAAACCAGCAGGCCGGTGTCCCGTTCCAGCAGCAAGGCTACGACTATGAAGACCCAGAGCGCAAGCGAGGCCGCGAGGGTGGTTATTATGATGACCACCCTAACTCCGATTGGAGTCGTTCCAAACGCACCAGAGTTGGCGCCAACGAGCCCAAGCCTGTAAGTACACTGTCATTGCAACCTCTCCATGACCAGCAGTCTCCTAACACCTCTCAAACAGTACAAGGTGGGACTTGTTGCCTGCAGATTCTGGGCCGAGGGAAAATGTCGCAAAGGCGACAATTGTACTTTCCGCCACGATCCCCTTTAAGCCAAGCCTAGACGATTCCTTTCCGACTGATATCCTTATACTACTGCTATGTACAGTGGTATACATCCTTTTTCCTGTTCATATATGCATCGATACCCCGATTCATGGTGACTCTCTTATCTTACATCGGGTCATGGATATGCATTTTACAGCTAGAAATTCTCTGGTTGGCGTTCATCGCACGGGTGCGTCTCATGATCTAGAGGAGGCCGGCACATATTGTTTTCATTCTTTTAATCTCCTTGCATGCCCCCGGAAAGCATAGGCGTCTTCATTGTTTTCATTTTACTTATCCAGCTTTTGTTTCTCGCTTTGCGGATGCATTTGGCGAGGGGTTCGCATATTTGGGGGATTGTTTCTATGGCGCATGGGTTTCGAGGGCGACGGCTGGAAATGTACTATTAGGAGGACATCTTAATTCCTTGAAAGTCGCGAATTGATCTCCTGCGTAATGATTTTCCCCGTCTCAATGGTAGCATGGTAGTGTAAGCGGTCCAATAATAGAGGTGTCCTGGTTCTCATAGAACGTCTTCATGCCGTCGCGGATCGAACGCACCAAACTTACGAGCATGGATCCGTCTCAGTCCCTCCATGCAGCTTGTGCTGCTCCAAATTCCTTATTTGCCCCATCGGACAAGAAATTGATACATTTGGTGCACAAGGAGTTCCCGCAGGAAATTGAACGTCTGCAGCGTGCCTACTCCATCCGAAATGGTCCCCGGACCCCTCCGAGAACCCCGTCTCCATCTTACATTCTTTATAACAAGGACTATGATGAGGTGAATCGCACACTTCTCGGCGTTTTAGCATTGCGCTGGATTCACACAGGTCAATATGAGGCCATCATCGGTTCCCAACCACACAAGTCCCAGCTAACAAGAGGCTCGTTCGATTGGATCCATGAGTTCTATACGCAATTTATCACAGATTCCAACGCCCTATTTGCCCTCATCACCTCGATCGTCATCAATGATCTAGGTAAAGACCCGCAACTTGTATCCGACTGCTGCGCATAGACCGGTATCGATATTTCCTCTCTAAACCACGATGCCATCCTCCTCGTAGCCTGCAAGGCCGGTCTAGTTTCCTCGCTATCCCAGCTCCCAGAACAAAATAAAGACGATGTCCTCCGACGGATCGAGCTCGGCGCACATTTCAATTTTGGTCAACTGGCACAGGCGGAAAATGCCCCGGCTTGCTTGTCCGGTCTACTTCGCTTGAAGGGCTATGAACGCAGCTTCCGACTCCGCTTCATGGAGCAGATATTGGACATCGCTGGTGCTGCGGGTCATATGGATTGGACGTGCGCAAAGAAGCTTACCCAGCCTATATTTGAAGCCTATCGCGATTTCTATGATGCATGTGAGGGTGTCATCGCGGGTACCTTGTCTCTCCGTAGTGGGTATGACTTGGTATTGATTCGGCGGGGAGATTACCTCCGTGACAAGGGAGTTCGATTGTTCGATGTGGGAGAGAACTCCGATGACCGGGGGCTGATGCGGCTACTCTATATGGGCAATGTGACCACTGCGCAAAAGGCGCTGTTGTATGAAGATGCGTGGCGTGATCTGGAGGACCCTTTCCGGGAGACTTTGGCAAATTGTCTCAATCTAGATGGCAAAAGAAGTCACCCTGCCGTTCATCCGACGTATATCCCTGCTCTCCTTGCCCGCATACATGATGCGGGTGCCTTGGTGTGTGCTCTGCATTATCTTGCTCAGGTTATGAGTGCTACTGATGTTGCTGATCCCTCGGCGGTGGTTATCGAGCGGAGTGTGCATCCGGTTTTGGAGCAGGTCATTGAGAGTGAGGAATTTCAGAGCGACCCGACCATTTTGGAGAGGTACGACGTGCCTGATGGGGTGGTTGTTATGACCACTGCGTCGGCTTAATGTGTATTAGAGTGCACTTTGAAGCTCATAACAGTTTGGCTCAAGAGTGAGCTTGCTTCTCTCATCAACTTGCAACGTTTATGACTGCCCAAAGAAACCCTGACTAGACGCATATCTCGCCAAATTGCTGTAGTTGTAGATGCTAGAAAGCAGATAAAAGTATGAATCATATATATTCAACTGAATCATCATAATAAATGTTGTAGATTTGATCACGGGTTTCGAATGTTATAGCTTCCAAGGTTGACTTGGGTTGAAGGAACAGGAACCCCTTTTTAAAACATGTGGTCAAAGAATGCACTGTTTGGATAATTCTGTAGGGACTCTCACATCGATTTGATGTACATGCATAGTTGGACTTTCCTCTATATCAGACGATGGACAAGTTTTTATATCACCTTACTAACTAGGAAGCATTCTATATTCGAGTACTTTGATTATAGGTATATCATGCTACCTATGTAGATATCTAACCCTAGCTTCCCTTTCTGGCTGTCTTTCCAAATACGATGTATTTTGTAAAATACCAAAGGCAGAAGCCTTCGAGATACAATGTGGCTGCCTGAAGCAAACAATGTAGTCAACCAAGCTCGCAGGCTCTCAGTATGGATTACCTCGCACCAGATGTACCTCCAGGGCTATTGCCTGGGAAGGTGCCCCTTTGACCCCATGCAAAAATGGAATGTCGTTGCCTGATTGATACCTTATATAGATATGTACACATGCTAATCACTTTTGTCACTTTTGCAAAGCACCCCGCCTCACTCTCTTTCATCTCACTATTGCCACCCCTCAAATTTCGGATAGTGAACTGATCCTTTCAACATATCCAGAATGCCTGTCACCCTCACCACGGCCGATCACCCATCTAGTAGATGGCAGGACCGAAAGTTACCAACAACTGAGGCGCTGTTTCAACACGCATGTCCCGATGACCATCGTCGCAGCCAAAGATTGATCCGAAGTTCATTCCCAAACAGTCTCTTGAGCTCATCTTACATCTCTGCGTCTCAGCATGGCTTTGTCTGGTCCGTCTGCGAGGCCTACAGCAACCATCATCATTTGACCATACGACCTGAAGATGTGTGGTTCTCAATCCTCACACAGCTCAGTTTCTACATCAACGCACATGCAGAGGAACTGCGGTCTTACTTTGTTGCACATGAGGGTCAGAAGGAGCTGGAAGTAATGGAATTCGGAACGTTTGAGACCGCCGACTTGGGTGTCTTGGCCCTATTTATGACTAGGCAGATTGAACAAAATGTCTTGGATAAAGACTTGCGCGACTGGATCATGCCGGAATTCACCACCACGACCGAACTCGATCAAGTGGTTGCAGCTATTCTGATGATGGGTTCCATGCAGCAGTACTTCTCATACAGAATGTCGTTTTCGTGTGGGATTCCGTCTGTGACCTTGTTGGGGGAACGAGAAGACTGGACAACGCTCGTGAAGAAACTGGACAAGCTGCATCAGTTCGGAGATGAACCAGCGCAATTTTCCCGCCTTCTGCGACCAGTTCTCAATCATTTTGTTGCTTCTTTCGATAGCCCAGAATCACCTGCCGTGTGGGATTTCTGGAGCAAGTGTGCAGACAGATATTCTATGGGCAGTGGATCAGAGTCTCTGTCTGGCTGGATTTCGGTATTTTGTTTCTGGGACGTAAGTGGAAAGACTATCTATTCAGAACCAGTTCATTCGAAATCCACACGGAAGTTTGAGGCACAGAACACTGAATTCGACTTACATGACGCTTTGTCACGCCGCATTGACACTGATTCTGTACCACCCGGGTTCGCCTCTGTGCCAGTTACAGTCGATGACAATGGAAACATTTTTCAGACCATGATGGTAGCTGGACTGGTGGGCATTCAAGTTACATCAAGTAACGTGATTCCGGATGGTACAGTGCATCACAATGAGAGTGGACTGTTTCCTCCCACGGGAAAAGCTAAAAATGATTCTATCCAACCATTGTCGGGATGGTGGATGTATGAAAAGAAGACTGCGGAGGAAACGGAGCAAGGTACTGATGATCTTTGAGATGGAAAAACATATGTCGGTCTTTTGAAGTCAGTTGTCCTCTGCTTGCTTCCACCGTGACAACCAGCGCTTTCTCCCAGATATCTGCTTTGCTTTTTCGCTTCCTTAGCTACACGAATGCAGAACTTTAAGTCTCTTGCTCTCTCTTCGGAATCTCATTCGGGTATGCTTCACTGTGAAAAGTCCACCTGTGATATGGACAGCGGCATTAGTCCCAAAACCGCCACATTAGCAATCATTTTCAGAACCCCGTTTGCTGTACGGAGTATGCTAGCTTATGATTGTATAAGAGACGAGCTACTCCTGATTATACTAAGAAAAAAAGCCTCATCCTTCTGGAGATCAACTCTGTATACTACATGTACGTAAGCCTGAGGTGCACCCGAGTACTAGAATTTGACTGATTGGTATACCGACATTCGGTAGGGAAACCAAGAGAATAGACAGTAGCTCTGCCTCATATAGGGGACATAACAATCTTGAGAAAATCTCGAGGGGCGCCCACACTGGCCTTAATAGACCGTAAAACGGACTCGAAGAGGGTGAAATGGGGGCTCCTTTACCGCCCTAGTCTTCATTCGCTCTCAAGATGGAAGCTGAATTCGTTCATCCTCCACTATTGTGCGCAATATTCCTTGCTATTCATTTTCAATATGACAAATATATAATCGCTCAAGCCCAAAATCAAGCCCAATAAAACCCGTCAACATGGCCTTGCCTCGAGATAGAAGCCTTGCTATGTGTAATCACCTTATTGTTGTTTGTTGCCATGCTATTTATACTGGAGGCCCAAATCTTGGAACTTCGGAGGATGAATGGTTAGTTGAAGAATGAAACCCGCTCAATATGGAGGAAATAACAGCTCATAAACTGTGGACAGGCTCATCGAGCCCTTTCAAAAGGGAGAAACGCCCACATTCATCGATCACATCAAAGCTGGATTGGAAGCTTTAGCAGAGGATTGCCGTGGCTTACTAGTTCTTTCTGGGTAAGAACCTTGAAATCTCTATGAGTCTGTTCGTACTATGGTCTTTTCTGTTAATATAGTATCCAGAGGGGTCACCAAAAAGCCTAGAACCGAGCTCAGTGAAGGTCAATCCTATCTTGTAAGAACCCCTCATGGCCTACAGTCGAGGAGTATCATGCTAATACATCAGAACATCCAGAACTTGGCAAAAGAGAACAACTATTTCCAACAAGTGCCCACTATCTCTAGCATTGACTCCTCAAGAGTCATTGCGGAAACCAACGCCACAGATTCCTATCAAAATGTATTGTTCTCCTTGATCCAGTTCCGGGTCTATACAGGTGTTTATCCACAGCGAGTCACTGTCGTGACGCACGAGTTCAAACGCGCTCGATTCATGAAGTGCCACTTTCCGGCTGTAGGACTTGTGCCTGTTGGTCTGGAACATGAAGATTATACGCACAAGGTTGCGGTTGTTGGTATCAATCCACCGGAGGAAATTACCCCACTCGAGACTTTGACTCGGGGTGAGGCGATGAATGGAATTGGGCTTTGGAGACAGGATCTCTATGGGGTCAACGCTGACCTGGTCGCCAAAAGGGTGAGACGAGGCTGGTTGCCTGGAATGGAAGAAGGTGTTTTTTCCAATCTGGGATTAACGAATGAAGTATGGCAGCTGGTTAAATACGATGGAGGCGATCATTGCAATAAGTGGTTCCCTGGGCGGGAGAGTTTGCCTTGGTCTTATATTGGAAATGATACGACTAAGCAGCCTTGAATTCGCCTAAGAACAAATATGAATGCTTATTTGCATATGAATGGGAGACCTTGATCCTTTCCCGAAACGCCGATCCATATTATCTTTCGTATCTGATCATAAAGTGACACCGGCAGCTTAATCTGCCAGCCGGTAGCTGACCAAAGTTCCCACTCGGTGGTTGTTTGTGCTAAAGCTCCTCAGTTGAACCTTCTCTGCATTCTTGATTTCCTTGGCATCACTGTCGCCCCATTCCACGGGCACGTCTGAGTCGGCATCGGCGTAGACAAGTACATTGAAGGTGCAGTCACCATCAAGAACAGGGAGGAAGGTAACTGAAGCAGTGATCTGGCGGAAAATGGCTTGAATCTCCTCCTGAATTTGTTTCTCTGTCTTCTCAACAGGCTCGGGGGACTGGGCAGTCGCATCACTATGTGCAGGATGACAATATGTTAATGAGATGATCAGGATAAATCATTGGATGGTGAAAACCTACCCCGGTGTATTGTTCTCTTTATCGCCAGGTTTCTGGGAGCTTTTGCTTTTAGATTTCTTGCCGAAGATTTCAACCTGTTCCGCCGAAACGTGGTTAGCGATGGACTGGGATGAAAAGCTTGCGAATAGTGAAAGCATACATCAAATTGCCACCTTTCCACATGTTCGCCAGTCTCTTTGTCTGTGATTACCACCACGAGCTTTGAGATCTTCCCTCCCTGCATCCATTCTTTCAATTGAGACATGATCTTCTTGATGTAGGCTTTGACCTGGTCATCGGCAGAAACTGTTATACGGTTAGACGTGTTTGATATCGATCGAGAAGAACCAGGATCACAAACCCAACATATTGAGGCCATATTTCTTGATCCTGCTTCCAGTTAGATTGCTGAAGCGTAGTATAAAATGTATGAGGAAACACTCACGCTGTGAAATCTTCGGGAGGATATACACCTCGTTGGAAGCTGAACGCCAGTGTGGTTAGCCAATGCTGCGAAATGGGTACAACTGACAACTTACAGAATTGAATTGATCGAGTATTCAAACTAAATCTGTTAGTACTCAAGAGCCGTTGGCGCAACCGTAAGGGTAACTCACGAATTCGGAGACAAGCTTGGCCGATCCTGTTATCTTATGAGCTTTATACCACCTGAAGAACAGGCGAGGAAGACCAACCTTTGATTGACAGCTTGTGTACCTTTGACTTATCTCTGGTTTCTGGCATGATGAACCGGTGAACTGTAGCAACAGGAGTCTTGGAGTTGAAAGAAAGATGTGAGAGGTTTGTTTACGTCGATAGGTCACCGCAGCAATAAATGGTCACCGCCCGCGCATCCCGTTTTTTCTCCGCAAATCGTAGCCAGACCTCTACCATTGAAGCGCTAATTGATTGCCCCACGGATACGCTTTGCTGCGATCAATTGCACACAATCAGCCCCTCCTATGCCACCGCAGAAGTCCCAATGCGAGGATGTCTGCAGTTAGGCCGATGGCTGAGCGCAGCGCCGAGATGCCAGGCCGCAACACTCCGACCATCAACTAGTCTATTTTTACATAGATACCACCGGGCGTTCTCTACTGCTACAACATACTATGGGCGCTCGAAAACAACACCTGCAAAACTAGACCTCGATCTGGAGAAAAGAATTGCCGCTATCCCCATCGAACGTTTTCGCAATTTCTGCATCGTTGCACATGTCGACCATGGCAAAAGCACACTTTCCGACCGATTACTTGAATTGACGGGCACCATCGAACCCGGAACAAACAAGCAAGTTTTGGACAAATTAGACGTCGAGCGTGAGCGAGGAATCACTGTCAAGGCACAGACATGTACCATGATCTACAACCACAAAGGCGAGGATTATTTGTTACATTTGGTCGACACCCCTGGCCACGTGGACTTCCGTGCAGAGGTGTCGCGAAGTTACGCTAGTTGTGGGGGTGCAATCCTCTTGGTTGATGCCAGCCAAGGTGTTCAGGCGCAAACAGTCGCCAATTTCTACTTGGCATTTGCGCAAGGCCTTGAGTTGATTCCCATTCTCAATAAGGTCGACCTTCCCTCATCAGACCCAGAGCGGGCTTTGGAGCAGATGAGAAGCACATTTGAGATTGATACCGAGAATGCAGTGATGGTTTCAGCCAAGACTGGTTTGAACGTCCCAGCTGTACTACCGACAGTTGTGGAGAAGATTCCTGCGTACGTACAACGAGTGCTACTTTAACATGCTGAATGTGCTGACCCCATGCTAGACCTATTGGTGATCACAAGAAACCACTCCGAATGCTACTAGTTGATTCTTGGTACGACTCTTACAAGGGAGTGATCTTGTTGGTCCGTGTCTTCGACGGTGAGGTGCGTGCAGGCCAGCAACTTGTGTCCTTCGTCACTGGTCTTAAATATTTCGTGGGTGAAGTTGGAATCATGTATCCGACCGAAACCGCGCAGACTGTTATCCGAGCAGGTCAGGTTGGGTATATCTACTTCAACCCAGGAATGAAGCGGAGCAAGGAGGCCAAGATTGGTGATACCTTCACAACAGTTGGCTCAGAAAAGCTGGTTGAACCTTTGCCTGGATTCGAAGAGCCCAAGTCAATGGTCTTCGTGGCGGTATATCCAGTAAACGCAGACCTTTTCGAGCATTTGGAGGACAGCATCAACCAGCTCGTGCTGAATGATCGAAGCATCACAGTCCAGAAGGAGTCTTCCGACGCCTTGGGCGCCGGTTTCCGAATGGGCTTTTTGGGAACTCTTCACTGTTCTGTCTTTGAAGATCGTCTACGACAGGAGCACGGTGCGAGTATCATCATTACCCCGCCGTCTGTCCCGGTCAAGGTTGTATGGAAAGATGGTACTGAGGAAATCATTACCAATCCTGCTAAGTTCCCTGATGATGATAGCGTACGACTTAAAGTTGCCGAGGTCCAAGAGCCTTATGTCTTGGCCACTTTGACCTTCCCAGAGGAGTACCTGGGAAAGGTCATTGAGCTCTGCGAAGCCAATCGCGGTGAGCAACAAAGCATTGAATATTTCACAGCGACTCAGGTTATTATGAAGTACGAGCTGCCTTTGGCTCATCTAGTCGACGATTTCTTCGGAAAATTGAAAGGAGGCACTAAAGGCTACGCTAGTCTGGACTATGAAGAATCTGCATGGAGAGCTGGCAACATTGTCCGACTGCAACTGTTGGTCAACAAAGAGCCGGTCGATGCTGTGGCGCGGATCATGCACCTGAGCCAGGTGAGCCGACAAGGCAGAATCTGGGTAACGAAGTTCAAGGAGCATGTTGACCGCCAGCTTTTCGAGATCATCATCCAGGCTGCCGTCGGCAAGAAAATCATTGCCCGTGAGACTATCAAGCCATACCGAAAAGATGTTCTGGCGAAATTGCACGCTAGTGATGTCAGTCGACGACGAAAGCTGCTGGAAAAGCAGAAAGAAGGCCGCAAAAGGTTGCGAGCAGTTGGAAATGTGGTGATTGAACACAAAGCTTTCCAGGCATTCTTGGCGAAATAAGCTTTCCGGTCATTCTTGGCGAAATAAATGTGTAAACTATCGATCGATATATTGTACAATACTCTTTTTAATACTTGATATATCCCGAGGTCCGTTCATTGATGCAGGTAGAAGCAACCGCGATAAACTGCTAGCCGCTTATGTTGGCGGTGAAAGCTTCGCCGGCAGAAAAAAAGTTCATGTCAAACCCCGCTATACAACTTCTTCCTCTGCTCAATTCTAGCTCAATTCATTACGTTCGAACGGCGTCGCTCAAGATCGCGGCTCCTCGTTGAGAATCTATCAGCGCAGGATCGGTGTTGAATCTTCTTTGAGTCTCAACTCTTGTTCCTGGCGGCTGAGTCCGCCTATGCCGATCGCATCGTCTTGAGTCACCCTGCCATGCTTTGCAACTGACGACAGCCATGCAGGCTCCAGAGGGTGTGCAAATAGACCTGGGCAAGGCCCAGGTTATTGACAGTGTCCCCAAGGTGATCAAGGAATTGAAGTTTGGTGTCTTGTACGCAATCATCCATACAAGCGTTTGTCGCAGGCTTGATCGCTAACGAGAACTCGGGTGTTTAGAACTAACGATGACATTGTCGGGCAAGCGGTGGTCGAGGTTTCCGACCGAAAGTTCTTCGACCTAGACCAGGCCCGAACGGTTGTTGCGAACGGACCTCTCGACCAGCGCATGGGAATCTCGAATAAGACCGACGCTTGCGCAACATGTGGACACAATCTTAAGGACTGCAATGGCCACTTCGGCCATGTAAGACTGGTCCTGCCCTCATTTCACGTCGGTTACTTCAAGCGCGTCATTTCTATCCTTCAGGAAATTTGCAAGGAATGTTCCAACATTTTGCTTCCCGAGGCGGAGCGCCGTACCTTCCTTCGCGAGATGCGCCGCCCTGGCCTCGATAATCTACGACGGACGCAGATCGCGAAGCGCATTAACGACCGGTGCCGGAAAACCCGCGAATGTCCTTACTGCGGAGCGATCAATGGTGTTGTAAAGAAGACCGGAACAAGTGCCCTAAAGATCACCCACGATAAGTTCCGTGCATTCAATGCCTCGACTTCAGTCAAAAAGCAAGCGCCTATCAGCAAAGATGTTTTCGATAACTCTTTCCTCGAGGCACGAAACGCTAATCCAGAGGTTGAGAAACATTTCAAAAAGGCGCAGGATGATATGAATGCTCTGCGCGTTCTTAAACTATTCAAGAAAATGTCCGACTCAGACTGTGAATTGATTGGTATGAATCCGAAGGAGGCCCGACCAGAAATGTTCTTGTGGCAGTTCATTCCAGCTCCGCCCGTTTGCATTCGACCTTCGGTGGGACAAGATGGTGCGTCCACGGAAGATGACTTGACTGCCAAGTTGGGTGATATTGTACAGAGCAATATCAACCTTAAAAATGCTTTGCTTAAGGGTGCTCCAGTGCAGACAATCATGGAATGCTGGGACTATATGCAGCTCCAGATCGCTGTCTACATCAACAGCGATGTGCCTGGTCTCAACAAGGCCGATCTCGGAAAACCAATTCGAGGTTTCGTCCAGCGTTTGAAGGGAAAACAGGGTCGTTTCCGTGGTAATTTGTCAGGAAAACGTGTCGATTTCTCTGGTCGAACGGTTATCTCTCCTGATCCAAATTTGCGTGTTGATGAGGTTGCGGTTCCAGAGTTGGTGGCAAAGAACATGACCTATCCTGAACTTGTGACCAGATACAACAAAGAGAAGCTACAGCAACGTATTTGCAATGGTAGCAACAAATGGCCCGGCGCAAACTTGATTGTCAAGAAGGGAACTGGATTCAGGCAGATGTTGAAGTACGGTAACACCCAATGGATGGCTGATCAGTTGCAAGAGGGTGATCTTGTTGAACGTCACATCGAAGATGGCGATATTGTGCTGTTCAATCGACAGCCTTCTCTCCACAAGCTCAGTATTCTCTCTCACTTTGCCAAAGTCCGGCCCCACAGGACCTTCCGATTGAACGAGTGTGTTTGCAACCCTTACAACGCTGATTTCGACGGAGACGAGATGAATCTTCACGTGCCACAAACAGAAGAAGCCAGAGCTGAAGCTATGGAGCTGATGGGTGTAAAGAACAACTTGGCTACACCCAAAAACGGAGAACCCATTATTTCTGCCATTCAGGATTTCATCAGTGCAGCCTACATCTTGAGCAGCAAAGACAACTTCTTCAATCGTGCTTCCTTCACACAAATCTGTCTCTACATGCTTGGCCCAGAAACAAGATTCGATCTCCCGCCACCATCCGTCTTGAAGCCTCAGATGCTATGGACTGGTAAACAGGTTTTCAACATTCTCATGCGTCCTAACAAATCCGATCCTGTTATGGTCAACCTGGATGCTGCATGCCGTGAATTCAAGATGCCCAAAGATGGTCGTCCCAAGGATTTGGATCCTAATGATGGCTGGCTAGTTATTCGTAACTCGGAGGTTATGTGCGGTGTGATGGACAAGTCTACAATTGGTTCCGGAAAGAAAGACAACGTCTTCTATATTATGCTCAGAGATTACGGTCCCCCGGCAGCCGCCGAGGGCATGAACCGTTTGTCAAAATTGTCTGCGCGATGGTTCACCAACATCGGCTTTTCAATTGGTATTGGAGATGTATACCCCAGTGCAGGCCTTGTTCAGTCGAAAAATGACCTGGTGGAAGCCGCGTACGCAAAGTGTGACGAAGTCATCGCTAAGTACAAGGCGGGTACTTTGGAAAAATATCCCGGATGTGACGAATTGCAAACCATGGAGAACCAGCTCTCTGGTATTCTCAGTAAGGTCCGTCAACAGGCTGGTGACGAATGTATTGCGCAGCTCAGCAAGTACAATTCGCCTTTGATCATGGCTACTTCTGGATCCAAGGGTTCTAGTATCAACGTGTCTCAGATGGTTGCCCTGGTCGGTCAACAAATTATCGGTGGTCAGCGTGTACAGGACGGCTTCCAGGATCGTACATTACCACATTTCCCGAAGAATGCACGACAACCTCCGTCGAAGGGTTTCGTGCGCAACAGTTTCTTTTCTGGTCTGGAGCCCCAAGAATTTATTTTCCACGCTATGTCTGGTCGTGAAGGTCTGGTCGATACAGCTGTCAAGACTGCTGAAACCGGTTACATGTCCCGTCGTCTGATGAAGTCCCTTGAAGATTTGTCGTCGATGTACGATGACACAGTCCGTAACTCGTCTGCTGCAATTGTTCAGTTCCAGTATGGTGACGACAAGTTGGACCCCGTGGACATGGAGGGTAAAGCCAAACCTGTCCATTTCGACCGAACTTTCATTCACTCGGAATCCACTACATATAACAACGACGAGCGAAGCTTGTTGCCGATGGAAATCATGGAGGTCTGCGAAGAGATGCTCTCAAAGGAACGTGCCAAACTTGTTCGCAAGGATTTGCTCGGCAATGAATTGGGTTACATGGATCGCAGTGATCATGGTATCGATCAATTCGAGAGTGCTCGTGATTTCCTTGATTCAATTCAAGACTACGTACAGAAAAGGGCCGACAAGTTGATTTCTCGTGGTGGTGATATTGACCCGTCCGACGATCGGAGTCGTAAAGGCTTGGACCATACAGGAAAGCTAACCGAAACCACACTGCGGGCTTTCATTGCTGCCTGTCTTTTGAAATATAAGAAGGCCCAAGTTGAGCCCGGTCATGCTGTCGGTGCTGTGGGTGCCCAATCCATTGGTGAACCAGGAACACAGATGACACTGAAAACTTTCCATTTCGCCGGTGTCGCCGGAATGAGTATCACTCAGGGTGTTCCTCGTATCAAGGAAATCATCAACGCGTCGAAGGAAATCAGTACTCCTGTCGTGGCTTGTGAATTGGTCAACCCCGGGAGTACCATTGCTGCTCGTATTGTGAAGGGTCGCATTGAAAAGACATTCCTCTCAGACATTATCCACTCTATTACTGAGATTTGGTCCCCCGACGAGGCCTATCTGAAGGTGGTTTTGAACTGGAAGACAATCGAGGATCTGGCACTGGAGGTCACAACGCCCCAGATTGTTGAAGCGATCAAAAATAATAAGCGCTTCAAGGGAACTGATCTCAAGTTCTCATGCAAACAAGCTTCGATCAAGGTCTACATGGATCTGGACCCGGCCACCAAGGCCTCTCTCTCTAAGACAGAGATTGCAGCCACGAGCGCCGATCCCTTCCTGCGTCTGAAGCATCTGAAACGTTATCTTCCTCACATCCAAATCCTGGGTCACCCACGTGCTACCCGTGCTATCATTCGCACAGACGAAACATCGACCACCAACACTTTGCTTGTGGAAGGCTACGGTTTGAGGGAATGTATGAACACAATGGGTGTGGACGGCCTCCGCACCAGAACCAACAACATCATGGAGGCACGAGAAGTCCTCGGTATCGAAGCCGCTCGAAGCACAGTCGTCGTGGAAATCAGTGAGGTCATGAAGGACATGGACATCGATCCCCGTCACATGCAGCTCCTGGCAGACGTGATGACTTACAAGGGTGAAGTTTTGGGTATTACCCGTTTCGGTCTGGCCAAAATGCGTGACTCCGTGCTTCAACTTGCTTCGTTCGAGAAAACCGCAGATCACCTTTTCGATGCCGGTGGTCTCGGTCGCACTGATCTCATCGAGGGTGTGTCGGAATGTATCATCATGGGCAAGACGGTGTCATTGGGTACCGGCGCGATGGAGGTTGTTCGTAAACTCAACTTCTACCAAGGCCAGATTGGTCCTCGCAAGACGGTCTTTGAAGATGCCTGGACGGAGCATTGTGAGGTGCCTCTAGCCAGGAGACCCAAAAAGAAGGTCCGGTGAACTCTGTGACCCTGCATTAATATCGGCGTTGAGAATTTTGGCCTTGCGGACAGGGCTTGTACATGTAAGACTACTGGCGATTCTTCGAGCGTTAGTAAATGTCACGATATGATCAATGGATTTTATTTCAACTTCTTCTACGTTCCCTGTGGTGGATTATGGGTGTTGTATAAGAGAAGTACCCTGACACTGCGTCTTCGTAGAATCAAACGAGTCATCCCCCTCTGCGTCTTGGAACCTATCAGAATGCCCTCCACAAACGCCTTCAACACAAGATTGGGGTGTGTGCGGGCGTGAAGCTAATTTCCAACACGACTATAGAAAAATCCAGACACAAGCTTCTCTTCACCGGGTTATATTCAAATTGTTCGCCTTGCACAAAGTTTCTCCAACGGAATGTTTCGGATTCCCTGGAGAATCACCAAATACCATCAACTCCCACAATAGGTTTTCTTCTCCTACTTTTCTTTCCTTTTCTGAGCAACTGCAACCAGCCGAAAAGAGAAAACCAGGAATACGAACGTGGAGCCCCTAAATCCAGAGGAAGTTGTTTCGGGGAGCTTTCTGGACAGAAGCCACCCAACAGACAGCCCGACAAAGACTCGCCAATCCACACGAACACCCATGTCCGGAGTGACCAGGGAGTGAACCGCCCTCCAATCAGCATCGTGAAACCCCTGAGGCAGCCATGGGTGTGAACCTTTGGCCATCACATCGCTTCGACCGTTCTTTGTTGCCTTTTGCCATATACGGCCACGCCACATCCGTAAGAACTCGGTGGTTTACATGTTTCTTTGTTGCCAGTGGACAATGAATGCCCCTCGAGGTATTGCCTTCTAAACACTCTATATCCGTGGGTCGCACTTAATTCTTCACTTCTCTCGCGACGATCTCCCCGACCTCCCCGAAAGTCCTACCCGATTTACAACTTGGAGCAAAATATGGAGTTTGTCCAGCCCAAATCCACTAAGAAGCGTGAAGTCCGGACCCGAGCTCCGACAGCCTGTCAGAACTGTCGCGCGCGCAAAACTCGATGTGACAATGCTAGGCCCCTCTGTAGCTACTGCGCCTTGCAGGGGGTCGAGTGCAACTATCCCGAAACCTCACCACCACAGAACCAGTAAGATATCATCAACATCTGGAGGGACACCGAGCACTGATATGGTTCACAGAGCGGGCTTTGACTCCGGGAATGCATCCAACAATGAGGTGCTTCAACGGCTGAATCATATCGCCGGTATGTTGGAGGAAATCAAATCCGAAGGCTCGACCCACTCCTCAACCCGATCACTCAAAGAATCCTTTTTTGAGTTGGGCATGCAGAACACTAGCCCTGCGGCCGATTCCTTGTCGGGGAGCAATACACAGGGCGGCAGCACCGCGAGTTTCGACGATCGGGGCACCGATCATGATCCCCGAATTCTCTACATGGCTAGCTCCGGGGAGAACATGCTTCGGTGGCCTATCTTTAACAAGGTGATCACCGAAGCGGAAAGACATATCCGGTCTTTTCTACTTGACTCGCTGGATAACCAGCCTCAACATGTGCAGCCACCCCGGCAGGTAGGGATCGGAAGCTTTGTTGATGAGATCCCCAGACTCTGCAGGAAGTACTTCTTGCTATGTCACCGGAGAAACCCGATCCTAGACCTGGAGAATCTAGACCGCTATGCAAAGGAAGTCACTGTGCAGGGTCTTGGATGGGATGGCCCATCGTGTCAAGTGGTATGTCACATCGGGTCTAGGCCTGGAAGGTCTCATTTTACTAAATATATCATTTCTTAGCTCTTGGCATGTGCCTTAGCTTCTTGTACATCCTCTAACTTTGTCCCTCTGGGGACTGCAATCCCATCCAATCTCGATGGACTCCAGGCGCCACCCATATCAGACGCCAATCTTGATCTGGCTGAGACATACTTCCATGCTGCGAAACAGAGATTTGGGTTCTTACATACATCTCCGACAGACATTCAATGCTTTCTGCTTGCTGGAAGCTACCACAGGCATGCTCTACGGCCCCTACAGGCCTGGTTCTGCTACCAGCAGGCATCTTGTAGATTAGAAGTTCGACTGCGCTCGCTATGTCGCGAGCAGTGGACCGCTGACGACAACTACCATAATCTAGAGGCGCGGCTCTACTGGTCATGTATCCAAGCAGAACAGTAAGCCCTCTTTGGCATGCTTTATATGTGGTCATAGACTAACTTCAACCGATAGTGAGATGCAAAGTGAGCTTCCTCTCTGGAGCAGTGGTCTTGAAAGCCTAGGCTATTCAGATCCCTTTCCCAAATTCTCTCGTAGATCTCCTACTTCATATGACAACATGGAGGATGATTCGGATTTTTCAGTCAGACCAGCGTTCGAACTAGACGGCACCGAAGAAGAAAGAGGCTGGAAGTTCTACATCGGGTCTATCTGCAATCGCCGAACCACCAATGACTTGGTGTCTGATATGTGGCGTCAAGGCGAGAAGGGATGGACAAGAGATATCCCTGATCTCCTCAGAAAGACAATGGGAGCGGAGAGTGTTGTAACATCATGGTATGAGCCACAAATCTTCGATGAGGACAATGAGAAGTTCCCGACTTGCCCCCATCTAACTCCACTCTCAATCCAGGTACGAGATCTCACTTGCCGGAATCGAGTCCCAGCAAGATAATCCAGACCTGAGGTTCTTTTTTCGCGGACGGTACCATATGGCTCTGGAGAGAATCTACCGACCCGCTTTCTACCTAGCAATACACTTCCAGAGCATGCCGACTTTCATCAAGAATAATCGTCGGCTTTGGGTCGAGATCTTCGCCTTGACCCAAAAGGCCATTGATAACTGTGTTGAGCTGATCCCAAATTACTGGTATCAGTTCCGACACGAGTGGATTTGGAATGTCGTTCGTGCTAGCTTCGCTTGCGCTCTGCACATCATTGCCGCGGTCTTATACCAGCTCGAGGCTTCTCGGGATCCTAGTACATGGCAGTTGCGTATACCACCCAATTGGGCTGCTCTGGTAAGGCTGTCAATTCGCACCCTGAAGCACTGGGCTCGGGAATCTGTCGATCTGGAGGTTATGGCCTCAACTCTGGAGAGGATGTATCAAGGGACTTGTCGGTTAGCTAATGTGCGCCCGGAGCTTCATCTGATTTGAGGGTCGGCTCCTTAATCGTTAATACGGAATGGTGCTAATGGTGCTATGGGATGGGAAAATATTGACTGGGCAGGTATATAGGGCTATGGATTTTTATAGGGAAATCATGTATGCATGTTATTATGTGATATGCCAACTTGCTTTTTCTTAGACATTCAATCGTCTCACAAATTGATTCAACTCGTATCAATATACTATATATAAGAGTTATGATCATCCAAGTTGTAAATCAGCTACACTGGAGTGTCGCGTATATACTCCGACGCCCCACCAGAACTTTTTCTCTCCAACACTTCATTCCTCAGTACACATTCCACAGCTTAATCCCTCCACCTCTCTCACAATGGAAGAATATAAACCCCCTCCTCTCCCTTCCCCCTTCACCAACACCTCCCCACCACCAATTCTCCTCACCCAAGGCGCAGAAGCCCATCTCTACAAAACCATCTCCCTTGACCCCTCCATCCCCGCCGCGCTGAAGATCCGCCCCTCAAAACCCTACCGCCACCCAATCCTCGACCGCCGACTCACCCGCCAACGCATCATCCAAGAAGCCCGATGTCTCGCGAAACTCGTCCGCGAGGGCGTCAGCGTCCCCGCCCTGCTAGCCCTCGACTGGGAAGGACACGGCGGAGAGGAAGGCGGGTGGGGCGGCGCCTGGCTAATGATGGAATGGATTGAAGGGCCCGTGGTGCGCGTCGTTCTCGAGCAATGGGAGGCATGGATGAAAAAGAACCAAGCGTCACTGGATCAATCGCAGATCGAGGCTGAGGAGGCGCGCGTGCGCAGCTTGTTGAGGAAAATGGGCGCCGCCATCGGTATCCTCCACAAGGCCGGCGTTGTGCATGGTGATTTGACGACGAGTAATCTCATGTTGCGCCCGTCTACGGATGCGGTGGATGATACCGGGTCGCCTTCTATGGAGGGTGATGTCGTGCTTATTGATTTCGGGCTTGCGTCGCAGAGTGCCCAGGATGAGGACCGCGCGGTGGATTTGTATGTCCTTGAGCGTGCGATTGGGAGCACGCACCCGCGCTCGGAGCCTTTGTTTGAGGAGTTGATTTCGGGATACCGGGATAGCTACAAGGGTGCTGTTTCTGCGCTGAAGAGGCTGGAGGATGTGCGGATGAGAGGGCGGAAGAGGAGCATGCTTGGTTAAGGCCAGTCTCGTTTGATTCTTTGGAGATGGATGCAAATTCCCACCAGCTATGAAGTTAAAGCAATAAAAAAAGAAACGCCCCGCTTGTCACGACAATTATCGACGCAATGATAAAAAGCATCTATGACTGGTCCTTGACGCATGAACCGACATCTGCCGATGCGAAATACCCTTTGTTCTCGACTACCCCGCGATCCTTGACGACTGCCGTGTATTTGACCACCCATTGTGGCTCGACATCTCCCTGGATGCCGTCATTGGCCTCGGGCGACGAGGCCAGAATCCCTGCGCTCTTCTCCGCGGGACCAAGCAGTTCCCGCGTTGTGCCAACGGGAAGGATATCATGGCAATCGTTATGGGTGAGGAGTTGAATCTGCTCTTGTTTCGCATAGAGAATCAAATTTTTGGGAACAACACAGCAATCCTTCAGATTGATCTGGTCGACCGAGGGCTTGACCTTGGTATGCGGCAGGAATCGGGCCAAACGTTCGCTACCAAACTCGGCAACACCTAATTGCGCAATCATGCCCTGCTCGTGCAAGGACTCCAGCACCCGCCACGTCTGCACCATGCTGTCAAAGTCGTCTGGTTCTCCGTTGCTCATCTCGTTATCTTCCTCCTCGCTGTCGTCGTCAGCGTCGAACAGGATCCCGGGGAACGACACGATCAGTAGATCGATAGATTTCACATGTAGCTCTTTCAATACAAGATCAATTGCTTCTCGGGTGTGCGCGCATCGTCTTGATACCGGGATTCCCGGTAGGTAGAACAATTTCACGGTGATATCATATTGGTCGCGCTCTTCAGAGAGACCAGGCTGTGAGAAGTCGATCGCGGGAATATAGAGACCGTCTTCGGTTTGTAGTGTCCATGAGGGCGGGTGCGATTTTGCTGATTTTCCGTTTGTGGAGTCGGCGCCGTTCGCTGAGGAGTCAACCTGTTGCGAGGCGAGGAAGTTCGACCGGAGCGAGTTAATCAGCTCGACGTTGGATTTCTGCGTCAAGGGTTGGCGAATTACGGACTGACGCCCGGCCTGCATGATATTCCTGCGACGAGTAAGTGACTCGATCTGAATCGCATCGTATGATATCACTTACGAACTGGAGAGAATCAACTTCATGCTGGCACAGTAGATATGTCTATTCTGCAAAATTGCAAAGAGAAAAAGAAGTGGATTGATCGGGGAGTCTGAAAGGTGAAATCCACAAGTCCACCCCGCGGAGCCCCTCCTCTGACAAATCCAACGTTCCTAACGGGACCGGCTGCTTCTTTCCCTCTACTTATATCTCTCGATGCTATATACGATTCACCTCAATCCCTTAAATCGATTTCAATCCTCATCAACAGTAGGATCCCAATCTGTGGGCGAATATTCTCCTGTATCCAGCAATTTCATATCCTCATCCGCCAGCTCAAAGTCGAATACATCGGCATTCTCCCGGATGCGCTGAGGCGTGGCAGACTTGGGCAGAGGCACGAATCCCTAGGAAATCAGCATCTAATTGACTCCATAGTTTTATCTGAATCAGCTAGCAACTTACCATCTGCAAACTCCACCGAATCAACACCTGCGCCGGCGTCTTTCCATACTTCTTCCCGATGGTCGACAAGACAGGCTCTCTGAACCGAGTCCCATGCGCAAGAGGCGAGTATGCCTCAACTACTATCTTCCTCTTTTGCAACCACTCCACGATATCCGAGTGGTCCAGCCATGGGTGTAGTTCATACTGTCCGACGCTGATCTGTCCACCCCCGCCGCTCTGGATGTACGCTTCCAGCTCTTCGAGATGGTGGATGCCGTAGTTGGATACACCGATGGATTTGACTTTTCCTGCTTTCTGGGCTTCGACAAGAGCGTCCCAGGAGCCTAGACGGGCTTCCTTGCCGCCGTACGGTGCGTGGATAAGAATACTAGGTGTAATCACCTTGGTTAGATATGGGACCTAGGATATCTTGGTTCTCTGTGACTTACAGATCAAAGTAGTCCTGTGCTGCTTGCTGTAGACTCGAGTTGATCGCCCGCTTGGTTGCTTCGTAGCCGATTGATTCGGGCGGGATCTTCGTTGTGAAGAACACCTCCGACCGATCTAGTCCTGAGTTCAGGATTGCTTTTCCGCAGGGCTTCTCATTGCGGTACATTATTGCTGAGTCGACCTGATGATCACTTTTTAGCTTGGTATCCTTGCGGTCTTCTCGGAGAGGGACATACATGACGGAATCCAATGTCAAAGGCTTCGAGAGTGGCCTTCTCGGTCGCGGATGAGGGACTATAAATGGTTTAGTTGTGGGCTTCAATATGTGATATTGGGCCAAATGCATACATCAGATACACCTATTGATAACCTGTCAACTCTGCTTTCAGGGATGTTATGCGGGGTATCTATATGCCTGTCACTTACACCATATCCAATAACAGGGATCTCATGTCCCGACTGGAGTTGATGCTTTGACTGAAGGGTAAGCGACATCTTTTATCCTGGGGAGAGTTGAAAAGAGGAATTCAGGATCTGTGATGAGCATCACCTTGAGATCATAAGTGGGGTGGGCTGCGATCAGCATCTCCACTGTGGGCTGGTCTATGTGAAGACCACATAGTTGCCAATGCCTTCAATGCTGAATATTCTTTCCTGACCTTCTATCTCTCTCCTGCGTGATTGACCAGGTAGTTCTAATGGTATTGTATATAGTTCAAATACTACCTAAGTATAGAGAATTAATTTTAGTAGTGAAGTTCTAATAACTTTGAATAGAACTTATATCAGGACTCTAGTCCCAGCGAAGCCTAAGCAATACCATGCTAACTTGGCTATCTTAGGTAGATTCTTACTGCTTAGCGAGAGAATATTTTCGGAGGAGACTGAGTATCGCCTCGCGGGTCTCAGTATGTCCCAGGTATTCAGCCACCTGCGCTGGTGTCTTTTTACCGATCCTCCTACCAACAGACAAGACAGTGGGATCCGCGCCAGCGTCTAACAGCATCTTGACGATTTCCACTTTTCCGTGCCTCGCAGCGAGATGTTGAGGTGTACCCCATTCGTCGGAGGTCACATTCGGGTCTACGCCCCTATCAAGTAGAAAGCGGGTCATCAGTTTCCACTGCTGTACGCGCGGAGTGACAGAGTAGAAGAGTAGATTTGATTCTAAGTTCGCGCCGTGTCCGAGATATGGCTCGAGCATAGAGGTATCTGGTTCCTGTGTGCTCACGATAACTCTACCGGGGGGGAGGGACTCCTCTTGGTCCGCGAATATTAGGATCCGCGCCAGCAGAGAGCAGTATAGCGGCAGCCGAGGGGTTAAAAATCATACTATATCACCAGGGGTGGAGTTGTTTTAGTTATTTGTCTATGATATCTTATCTCTTTTTCATTTGAGAACCATCTCTTTCTCATTAGGGCGTAATATACGGGAGTAGAGGTTCGCCGTTCGAAACCCTCGCGTTAGGGTCCAGGCCGTATTCTAGGAAGAGACGGACAATCCGAGGGTCCTGATGGAATTTTTCTCCGTAAAGATAGTCTATTGCCCCTATTGATACGCAAGCACCGGCTTCAAAAAGGGTAGCCACGGCATCAGCGTGTGACATTCGTGTTGCCTGTTTGAGTCCGGTGTCAAGGTCTTCAGCGGTTAAGCGGCCTGTGGCGATTGCTTCATGGATTTTTGGCATGTCGCCAACGGAGCACGTATTGTGAGAGGCCTCAGGCTCCATTGGAACACGTTGCTGGATATACAGACCAAATGATAGTTGGATGCGGTCATGTTGAAATATAGAGAAAAACATGTCGACCCCCGTGATAGAGGCGGTGCCGAGACCGCCATTTTCGGCGTCAAAGGAACTGCCCCGGCACAGTTTGTTTTTGTGATGGAGAAAACAAAAACAAACGGCTTCAAGAGACATTCAGATAGTCTTTCGACCATGGTCGATATGACAAAAGACAAAAAGATTCCTCTGACCCGGGATCGAACCAGGGACCTCAAGATGTTCCGAAGAACCTAGGCAATTACAGTCTTGCGCTCTTCCAGCTGAGCTATCAGAGGATTGATGGAATGTGACTGCTAGTTTGATATTATGAGCATGTGGATGTCTAATCCATGGCCTTAGCATCTCTTCAATTCACATTTTTATATGTAAACACATACAGATGCCTAGGTAGTGTATTGATGTGAAATTTGTAGTAATCGTTAGGCAAGATTGAATCCCCTACATAGAACCCGAGATCGCATTTACCAAATGATGACCTTGCGTGACTTCAACCATGAGGTTAGATGATATATATATTTGACATTGATATTGCGATGCCGGGAAAATGATCATTTCCCCAACGCACAGGGGGCCAATCGAACAGAAGGCACGAACCCGCAGCACTAGAAAGCAAGCTAGAGCTTAAAGGGGAAAGTCCAACATCAGCAAGGAGTGGCAATGCACTAGTAGTCCCTGATCTATATCGGGACCAACTGGGGAAGAATCATGCGCGGGACATGAACCTGAGAAAGGATTCTTGGAGACGGAGATAACGGAAATTAATATCCCATAATCTGCCTTGTGAGCAATAAAACAAGGCACAATGAATTGTGATTATAAATGAATACTGCAGCGATTCCTACCCCATAGATGGTACGGTACCATGTGCTAGTGGCTGACCCTGGAGATAATTTGATATCTGGAGAGTGCCCCATGAGCCCCAAAACCAGTGGAGTATCCTGCCCTGACTTGCTGGTGGCAAATATTCTATACCGTTTAACCGACTGTTATTGTTCCATTGTTCTA
The DNA here is from genome assembly GCA_027569675.1 of Penicillium crystallinum. Classification (NCBI taxonomy): domain Eukaryota; kingdom Fungi; phylum Ascomycota; class Eurotiomycetes; order Eurotiales; family Aspergillaceae; genus Penicillium; species Penicillium crystallinum. The sequence continues at coordinate 55,678 of JAPDKR010000068.1, forward strand.
CATGATGCCTGCCCACTGCGAGATAGAATCCATATATTGAGAGGACTATATACGTGTCCCATATGTAAATACTGTATCAAATCAAATACACAAATATATACAATCATAGAATTGAATGTCCGAACAAAAAGAAAACACCCAATCATGCAAGGATGTAAGTGAGCCCGGCAATCGCCGTCAGCCATGCCACTCCACCTGGCAGTCGCACAGCGCTAGCGGCATTTTTATCAGAGTCCTTCTCATCCGTAGAATCTTTGTCATCTGAAGAATCCTTGTCCGAAGAATCCTTGTCACTAGAGTCCTTGTCCGAGGAGTCCTTGTCATCCACAGTAACGTTCAACGCAGCCGAGATCCTCGAAGCAGCAGCGGAGTCGAACTTAACCGCACAGGGGTCGACATCAGCCCAGGGGGTGTCCCTCGAAACGACTGCGCAGGTATCAGAGCCGCCCCACTCGCCATCCTCCACCTCTAGGACACTTGCAACATTCCACGCCGCAAGGCCGGTAGCACAGCCATCTTGCTTGCTAGTCGCAACGAGATCGGGCTTGGCAGCACCCTTCTTAGTGGTGAATAGAATTCGATCAGTCGTGGTGTTGCTGGGGAAGTACAAGATATCCCCCGGGGACCCGAGGCAGCGTCCGTATTCCACGAACCAAGTGATTTCCCAGACGCCCTCGGTGTCGACCTTGTCGGTGGTGTTGTAGAGGTAGTACGGGTCCATGTCTGTGGAGCTGGTTGCGTTCATGCTGAACGGGTCGGTTACTTCCATTTTGTCGTCGTATTTCAAGGGAGGAACGATCACGTAGTTGATCTTCATGTTGAGAGGCGCAACCAGATGGGGGTTCTGGATGGCAAAGACGACAGGCATGTCTGCGGAGGGCGCATAGGTCTCGTTGCGTGGGAATACCAGGTCAACCTCGATCCTGCCTGATGTTGCTGCGGCACCCATGGCCTTGCTGACCTGCAGGGCCAAGAGGGAGCCCAGATAGAGCTTGTTGGTGGATGTCCACATGTTTGAGCGTATACACTGTGTGTAGTTGGGATATTGAGAATATCAAAATCATAACGGAGAGAGTGCCACTATATAAACATTGTTTCAGGGGGAAGGAATACTGAGCCGATGCATATCCTTGGCATGTTTTTAAGGCTTGGGTAAGAAAGCCCAACTGCATAGAGGCGAAGTGAGACATTCACCTGATGTTACACCCGGGGCCCATTTCTTGGCCCCATCGTTCCTTGTTTTATTCTTCCAACTCGGCAACTCATAGCGACCGTATAAACCCAAAATGACCATACTCCACTCGGTATGCTACAGCAGCCATTGGTGCAAATGGATAGTTTGGGGTACAGGCCCACAAGTAAATGCAGAGCCCCTTTCAATTCTTTCTGGAACATTGATGAGTCTGCCTTGTCCATGGAAGGTGATGTATGCTGAAGGCATACCCTACAATATACAGAAGGTCTGAATGTAGCTAGAATCTTGGATCTCAACAGTGTTCATGTGATTAAGTGCCGCGATCCGAGGCATAAGGCCAGTGAGACTATCCTGTATAGCATAACCTAGCACTCGGATTGTGCTCAAACACCCAGACACCCAAGCGCCCAAGCACCACGTTACTATGTATTGTGTTTTCCAATCCATCCAGGTACCAAAGACTTAAAGATGGCCGTTGGCAGATTTGTGGATCGGGTTCGGCTTTACCCGAAGCTTAAAACGACTGGGATGATCACGTTACTGGGAGTCTTTGCAGCAAAACCAAAACTTGTACGGAGTACTTGCTAGTTTATATCACAAGAAGCAAAAGTATTAAATGCAACACAAACATTTCTAAAATTCAACAACCGCCTTCTCTATGTATACAGATACAAGTCTTCAAACAAACTAAACCTTTCTTTGCTGCTCCTTCTGAGCCTCAGCTTCAACTTGCTCATGCAACTTGCGGGCCTCCTCGCGCTGGAGTTGGTCGGGACGACGAATGGCAATATCCTTGGGACGGAAGTCACTGAAGAAGTGCTTGAGAACGTTCTCAATCAACCAGCAGCCACCGTAGTCGAAGATCATCAGCACAGTCAGGGTTACCTTGAACTCGTTGGTGAAGGGCACGAGACGCAGCTTCTCGTTCAGCTCGGGGATGAACTCGGTGGCGCAGGAGAATGCGACGGCCGAGGCGCCAACGAGACCCCAGTACATCGCCTTGTTCTCGCGAATGGACTCACGGAAGGGACGGCCCTGGTAATTGATCGAGAAGGTGGAGATTTGCTGGATCAGCTGGAGGAGGTAGATGGCACTGTTCAGGAGGGAAGGCTCAAATTCGCCCTCGAGATCAATATCGGAATCTCTCCTGTTGGCTGGGTTAGCTTTGAATTGGAATGATGAAGAGGATGCTCGTGACGTACGGTTCATGCTTATAGACATAGTTGGACAGGTAGATCAGAGTCACAATATGGATGGCAAACTGTCCAAGAACGGATCCAATGATGTAGACGTTGAAGATGTTTGGCTGGGGGCGCTCCTTAGACAGACCCTCGACAGACTAATCGCAGCAAAATATTAGTAAAACCTTCGGTGTTTCCGAATCCAAAGAGGACAAGCATACCTTTGCACGGGAGATTGACAGGAAACAGACACTCATCATCATACCACTGATAGTGACTTGTCCATCACCAAACTTGATACCATCCAAGTAGATGACACTCAAACTGTAGGCACTGATCAAACAGTTCAAAGCAAGAATCTTGTACATCTGAATGGTCGCAACTAGGGTGCAACGACCTTGACGAATGATGTTCGGGATAGCAATAACGTTGGCCAACTTGCTGGTGAACGGAGCAGCGACGGACGCATCACCCAACTTGATGGTAGGAGGCTCGCTGTCATCCAACTCCTGTTCCAACATCGAGGAGGTAAGCCTGTCTGCAAGACCGGCTGCGGCTGCCTGGGCCTGCTGCTGTCTCTGTTGCTGGGGAGTCAAGTTGGATTGCTGCAAGGCCTGAGCACCGGGGGACGTGATGGTAGGAATAGCCTCGGCGTTACCAGCAGCGATAGCAGCACCCTTGCGCTGCATCTCGCGCTCCATAGCTTTCTGGTAGTGTGGGTTGGTGGGACCAGGAGGGTACAAGTGGGCGATGTGTACGGGAACTGGAGGAGAGGGCTGGTTGAATTTCTGCATCATGCTGACTTGCTTCTCATACAGCTCCTTCATCTTGGTGGTGCGGTAATGTTCAGCAATCTTGGTGAGATCCTCCTGAGAGCCGTTGAGAAGGGCGACACCAATGTGAGCTTGCTTCAGAGCGCCAACATCGTTGGTACCATCACCGCACATCAAAGTGGTGTATCCGGCATCCTTGAGACCGAGAAGAATCTCTTCCTTTTGCTTGGGGGACACACGAGCATAGACCCAAGTGTGACGGAGAAGGTCAGGAAGAGCCTTCTGGTCCTTGAACTTAGCCAAAGCATATCCAGTGATACAAATGTCCTTAGTGTTCAAGATCTCCGGATCGAGGGGCTTAGTTGGATCAACGTCAATATTGAGTTTGTCATCAATAGTACGCCAGACAATCCGAGTTCCGGAGTTGTCATGCTCCGGAGCATCAAGAATAAGAACTTCACGATCAACAATTTCAACTTTGCGTGCAACGTGAACAGCAGTCAAGGGATTATCACCAGTGATCATGACCACACGGTGGCTACTTTCATTCAGCATACGAACAGCCTTGATAGCATCGTCCTTCAGAGGGCATTGGAGAACAAGGAAACCGGCAAAGATAAGCTCAGACTCAACCTCTTCACGGACATAGTTGTTCACGCGGCCCTGTGAAAGTTCGGATTCCGATGAAAGGTACTTGTAGGCAAGGGCAAGAACACGAGCACCATTGCGCGTAAAGTGCTTATAGGTCTCTTCGTAGTTGGGAGGTGCGTTCACAAGCATTGTACTGATAGTCTCGGGGGCACCCTTGACACCGACAAAGGTAGATTTGACCTTCTTGGAAGTCTTGCGATCATTGGTCGTAATGGTTGCGATGGTACTTTGACGCTTCAGGGCCGAGGAGAACTGGAATCGTCTCTTGATTTGAACAGACTCGACATTGCGACCAGAGACAACTGGGCTGTTGCCCTTGGGTGAGAGGGTATCGTTTTTGCCAAGAGTCCAACCGAGCCATTCGAGAGTAGCCTTCTCCATGGGGTCGCCAACGACCTCACCCTCGTCCAATTTCACCAGTGCGTGAGCACTAGCAAGAACGAGAGTTGTGTCGGATCCAGCAGCAGAGGAATTGGCCAACTCAGTGAGAGCGCCATCCGCTTCAACCTTAGAACCAGCCTCACCCAAAGTGAGACCAGCAATACCATCGACTACAAGGTCTTCACCAGTCAGGGTACCGGTCTTATCAAAGCAAGCCACGTCAACCCGACCGGCAAATGGAATACGGAAAGGCTCAGTGCAGAAAATGGCATATTTGCTCAAAGCAGCAAGACTGGTGTTGACAGCCAAGCTAAGTTCCATAGGCAGCTCAGGGGGAACAACACTTGTAATGATGAGGACACAGTCCAGCAGAAGTTTGGAGCGTTTGCGGTCCTTGCTCACACCCTCCTGCCACACGTACCAAGAAGCGGCAATGGCGAAGATCAGTAAGAAAAGGATGAACAATAAAGCTTCCACGTTGTTGGCAGAGACACGCTCGGTCGAGTAAATCATGGTTCGAACAAGACTACCCTGGCTGGTCTCGAATCCGGTCTTAACCACCACACCCAAAGCACCATTGTCTGGGGCCAGGGTGACATTGCTAGCCAGGTTCTTCAAAGCAGAGTCGCCGTTCGAGTTGGGGTGAGTAACCTGGAGCACCTTGGTACCTCCGTGCACAAAGGAAAGCTTATCCAATCCATCGGGCTCAATCAAGTCATCGCCGGGGCGGAGCTGAACCGAGTCCTTCAGAAGAGGTGTACTCTCGCCGGAAAGCATAGCCTCGTTCACAATTACGCTGCCCTCAACCAAAAGAATATCGCAGGCAACACCACTGTCCTCCTTGGTACGGTTTACTGACATGAGGTCGCCAGGAAGAAGCTTGTCGCTGGTGATCTCCTGCCACTTCCGTTCACGGTAGACCCAGACATCATAGGGCTTGATGCTCATCCCACGGAACTCATTCAAGGTTCTCTGACGCTGCCAAACAACAGTGCTCTCGAAAGCAACAAGCATGAACAGTGTAAAGAGCGAGTAGTACCAGTATTCATCCAACATCCACAATCCAACGCAGAAAATCTGGAACACGAAGAATGGCGCGACGGCATGCTCTTTGAACAACTCAACGAAGCCAGGAACAGGGATGTCGAAAGTGTTGTCGCCGTAGTGGTGGTGAATACGGTCAATTTCAGCTTTGGATGTCAGGCCATCGGACAGCTGGAAAGTCTTCAGGGCTGGCTTCGGTTCGGCATCGAGAACGTAGGATAGGGGTGCGAAAGTGCGAGTCTCGGGGTAAAAGAGGAACCGACGCTTCTGGAAAAGGAACGACAGTGTCTTCTTCGGGCCGGTGTTCTCGTGAATCAATGGGCATATTTCGGCAGAGCCAGCGTTGGTGATAGGGACCACCTTGATAAGTTTGGCGCTGTCGATAGATTTGGCGCTAGTAGTGGTGAATAAAGTGTTGATGTCAATGTTCCACTGGGTCATCAGCCAGAGGAGGGACTGGATGGTGATAATGGACCCCGACCAAACGAAGGTCCATTCTTGTCCCTGGATGTAGGTGTCATAGCGCTCGGGGGAAAGGTAGAAGGCGAAGAACGCAGGCCAGATAATCAGGAATGGCCAAACGTATGTATGCAATTGCCAGGCGAGCGGGTTATGCAACGACGCATGATGGATCTGAGGGTCGTCCACGAGCTTTGCCCTATGTACCGTTAGCTGCAGTCGCGAAGACTTGGATGTTCTGAAACTCACATGGTGGCAATCTAGTGACCGCGGTCCGGGTTCAACCAGAATATTAAAGACTCATAAGAAAGAAGCAAATAATTAAAGAATCCAATCACGGAAATGCCTAGCTTCGAAGAAGAAGAAGCCACCTTGTAGACACAATTTTGGTTCCAGAGGATTCGCCGCTCGACGCGCTAACATTATGTCAGCCTGGCTCTAGGAGGGGGTCCCAATGCGCGGACAACAAAAAAAGCTTCATTATGTCATCAATACATACTCCTCATAGTTATACATACGAAGCCAAGGTCCTGTATTTATAATATCAAACCCTCGGATTTGATATAACCTGTACTACCTAGGTATCACCAAAACATTGTTCCTTTCTAATTAGGGCCTATTTAGGGTTGAGGAATACTTTAGGGACTCTAGTTAATATTTTCAATCGTTTTTATCTACTTAAAGTCAGAAAGATAGATCGTAATGATAGGTAAGTATGCACTAGTAGAGGCTGTATTAAGTCTGATACTTGATATTACGAGTACAGGACCTTTGTTTCGTAAATTATGAGTAAGTATTGATGACAAAATGGGGCTTTTTTAGCATCCGGACCCTTTTAGGAGGTTCTTGCTTATGTAGCAAAATAAGACCTCCTGCTACAACAACAGCCCGGCCGGGCTAGCTCAATCGGTAGAGCGTAAGACTCTTAATCTTAAGGCTGCGGGTTCGACCCCCGCGTTCGGCTATTCCTACAACGATCCTTCAAGATTTCTTTTTTTTTTTGTCAATTTCATTTTTGATTCTTCTCATGTTAGATCTTTTTTTGTACTCTATAAAGGAAAACAATAGCCAATATGGCAGGATGATGTTCATATTTGCAAATGTTATATTCTCTAGAGGGGAGGAACATACTCTCATACGATATGTTCCTCGATTGAGCCAACAGTGTTTCATGCACTCATGTATCCCTGTAACTTGATGAGATATATATAGCGTGCTTAAGCCCCTTCACTTGCCTCACCTGGACCCTGCCTGTCAATCTTCTCGGTCAATGCCTTCACGGTATCTGTCAACATCCGAACCTGCTCCATCAGCTCCCTAAGTTCATATATGCAACTATCGACCTTGATATCCGGAGTAGACTCAACAACCTGCTGCTTCCAAGTATCATCAAGATCAAAGTTAACGTCCCCAGCCACATGCTCCCATTCCTGTGTGCAGTCATCGTCTTGTTCGCCACGTCGACGATTCAATCGAATCTGATGCGCCTGACGAGTTTCAACCCAAGCAGCAATGACAAGCAGAGGGGAATAGATGATTCCCATTACAAAGTCGTTCAATTTGGCATAAGTATCTTTCGACATCCACCACTCAAATGGGGCTACCAAAAAAAGAATCTCCACGAGGTTGAATGCTAATTCATAGTCAATTAGCCATGTCATCATATATGATAAAAATCTTGAAACATACGTGGAATGAAGACGTTCTCATCTGGAGCTCGAACAAACTGCATAGTCTTCTGTGCGAAAATGGCCAAGTATTCGTCCGTTGCGTTACCAGAAATGTCTTCATATGCACTGTTGTACAGGGCGATGAGAATGTTCAACAGAACTGATAATCGTTAACCTTATTTTAAAATAAGCCTAAGGTGAACTTACCAGTCATAACAATGAAGTTGAAGACATAGTAGAGGATGATGCCAAATGGCCATGCAAACTCCTGAAACGTGTCGAACTCGGGGCTCTGCATGATACTATTTATCATTCCCTGGAGGATATTCCTGTGGAGAGAGATATCATCTTCGACCTGTGCCATGCCGACAAACGCCTGGAAGAAACCAGCCATGACTACAAATAGCAGAGCAAAGAAGATCAAGCTCTCCTTCATCATGACGCGAAGAACCACGAACATAGCGCCGAAGAAGCGGAATGAGTCAAGATAAAGCATCATGCGTATCCAGAACATAGGGCCAGCAAAAGCCAAAAAATTGTAGCTCATTTCGTTGTAGAGCTGCCGTTGGTGGTCGTGGGTAGATGATGAGTGTGCCAGAGCAACGAAGCGCAAGATGAGCGACACCGCAAGTATAGCGTAAAGCGTGGAGTTGAATGCATTCCAGAATTCAAGATAATTCCATCCGACCTTCCAGAATTTGACTCCTTCATCGCATATGAAAGCAAGAGTCATACCATAAAGGATGCATTCGCCGACATCCAGATTACCGGATGGGTTCACGGTATTGATGACTGCCGTATAAATTGCAAGATAGATGAGCGAGAACAGAATCTGACAAGTATTCTGATATAGAGGCGTCCTCATTCGATCAGGGTGGAAATGAACCCAATAGCTCGTGTTAGATTTCTCGCTGTAATCAACAAAGTTAGTTGGGTTGCCCTCTTCCTGACATATCCATCCTCTCCACAGATACTGGATACATTTCTGGTATCCCGCAGAACTGATGACCCTCAAAGCATGAAGATCCACTGCTCGTTCAATGACATTGGCGGGATCGGTCTCCACTCCTTCGCTAAAGATAGAGTATCGTTTGAGTAGAACTTCCCTCAGTAGGTGGTCCTGATTCGGTTCGGATTCGATACTATATAGACTGGTAAGTAAATGGCAGAGCATATACTTTGTCCAAGGACCGGCATTACATGCGCTTCGCGATGACCTCGCAGGCCACAGCTCGAACCTCATGGAGATCGGAATCCCAAAGTTCAACATTGGACTGAATCTGAAACCAACGCAGGCAAACAAGGAGACAATAGACAACACAAGATCTATGATCGTCACCGCCAGCAAGCCTAGCAGTTGCAACTACATCGTCTGTGATGATGCGACTGTTTGGGTCTGTCAAGACATTCTCCTCCACTTCGCAGGAGACAACCTGCTCGATTTGATATTTGAGTCGAAGTGCAACCTTGGAGATCTCCTTTGAAGTGTGAGCAGTCTGGGATTCATCGCTAGCATGAACAGGGAGTACTGTGACTGGTTAACATTGTTCCACAGCGCGTGTGGGGATGACGTACGCCGACGACGTTCAACCTCGACGCGGTGTCGGGTCCTGCCACGATCGGCGCCAAACAGATTCCTCCAGTGTCCCATATTTCGTAGAATGCTCAGCACAAAAGATGAGGATTGAATATGAGATCAAGAGAGAGTTTCAAGGCTCACCGATGTTTTGGGTCAATGGGGGCGCACCAATAATGATCGGCAGTAGATAAGCTTCAGCTACTTCCCCGCCATTTGATTGCATTCAATCAGAGAACAGTCTTCTAGAGCAATGTTTGTAAGTCTACACGGAAATAGTCTCTACGAACATTCCATTTGCATTAAAAAGCATCACTGGCATTGAACGTCTCGGTTGCATCGCAAAAATATGTACATCAGAACTTGCACCCCGTGCGGACCCAGCATCTTTAACAGACGCTGGACACGAGGATTTCGACCGCATTTGGCATGCAGCGCATGCACGGGCGTGGATATATCATCCCCAGACCCGAGGTGCAGGCAACTGCCCTGGGGTAAAGGGCGAGTTCTGACTGCAGTCCTGCCCATCAACCCACTGAGCCATCGAGCCCTTCTCCGAAATGTGCAAGCTTTTTTCTATCTATTTTTGCCCATTCTCCTCTGGCGGTGATTCGGGCTTTGGATGCCAGCGCCGATGAACCCTGGATGCCCCTCGAATCGGAGTTATAACTCGTTCTTTACTCGTCATCGCTCTCCGAGTCCTCATCTCCGCTGACCTGCATGTTCTCACGCTCACGCTTCTCCATCAGCTCCTGCAGGATCGCATCGTCGTGCTCGGTGACAGCCTTAGGTGCCATCTTCACGGTGCAGGTGCCGCCGTTCGCCTTAATTCGCTCCTCAACCTTCAGAATAGCCTCCTCCAGCATCTTGATGCCGTGGTTCTTGTCAAGACATTGACTGGCCAAGACGTAGAGGGGAGGAGCGACGAGCTTGACCTTGATCTGGTTCTCGGGGGTGTTGTTGGCCTCGGCGGTGCGGAGGGCATCCTTGACGGCATCGATTCCATCATAACCGAAGCAGGTAACCTCGATATCGGCACGGACCTTGGTAGGGTGGGGGGTGAGCTTGCTGCTGATGTATTGCTGCAGCTCCTTCTTGACGGCATCGCTGGGGAAAGTGATCTCATCCCAGACAGAGGGGTTTCTGTGTCAACTGTCAGACAGACCCAACCATATCATGCGAGCATAAGAAAAAAGGACATCAACTTACGTGATGGAAATCTTGAAGGCATCGTGGGAGTGTCCGTATTTCTGGTTCAAGGGCCATCCGATGGTCTCGTATAGGGTCTCGAGGGGGGTCTGAGTTGCCTCTGCGACATGGCGCATGATCGAGTGCACCGCCTTGCTCTTGTTGTACCGCTCCTCACACTTGATCACATCCTCGGGGGAGACACGTCGCTTCGAGAGATCAATGTAACCTTCAAGGAAACGAGTTAGTTCACGGGTTCTTCCAGTCGAATGGTGCGAACTTGCCTTTCTCCTTGTCGACACGGAGCACAATAACGACCTCGTTGCGCCCAATACGAATGAGCTTCTGGATACTACGGATACGTCTGCGGGAAAGTTCTGAGAGGAGAATCATGCCGTCGATGTTGTCATATTCAAGCAGCTTCACGTATGCGCCCATCTCGGCGATCTAGTCCGTTCATGAGATATCAGCACCAGCCATTTTGGACCCTCAGTTCGAGCATGAATTGATCGATCCATACCTGCTTGACATTGACCATGACAAAGCTATCCACCTCAGGATACTTATCCTCATAGAACCGACAGTTTGTGAGAGACATCTTGGCGGGGTTCTTTTTTTTTTTTCTCGGGGAGATTCAGGTACGAAGAATGCGAGATTTTATGGTACTGTCTGGGTGATTGAGACGGTTACCAGCAGCAAAAAAGTGAGCGAAATCCCCAAAACCAGGAGCGCAGAGACGACGATGTGAATGAGGCACAATCTATCTCTTTGTGGCGGGCTCAAAACCCACATTGATCCCAAGCAGTCAGGTGACTACATGTCACGTGCATTATTTACACACCGCCTTCCAGCGATCAAGTGGCCCGGGCTCAGGTGACCCATGGATTACGACATGGAATTCAACGACATGAGCCTTTCTGCCTTGTCTTCAGGTGTACCCGGTTCCAAACTGGGTAGTCGATGACATATGGTCCTCCTGCGAATAAGAGGGGTTCTTAATATTATGCTGACCATGCGTTTCCTCGACTCCATCACACAGTTATTCTCCAATTTGCGTTGACAGTGATAACATTGTTTTCCCCGCTTAGAGTCCTAGCGCCCTTGCCTAGTTGGCCAAGGCTCTTGGGTTGTTATTTCGGGTTTTGGATTGTTTTTGCTTTTTGTTTTTAAATCCAGCATTTATGGCGGGCCCCTTGGGATCTTATCGTTGAATCTAATCCCTCTTGAATCTCCATTTTGAAGAGAAAATGTCTGAGACAAGCTCATTGCTCCCTGGAGAGTCCGATGGACTGGGGCGTCGGCCACTGCGAGACCGAATCGTCGACGCTTTTCGTTCCACACCTCAAACTGGTCTTGGAATCTCGACAAATGCTAGCCACGACTGCTCCACTACGCAACATGAACAACTTAGCAGTGACGTTACGGGCGAACCAGACGTGAGAACTCGACTTTTGGAATCATACAACCAGGCAGGTGCTGCGTGCGGCGAGAGGCGCTGTAGCCACGGCACATTTTCTCCACAGGTAGAAGATGATGCTGCTAAACAGCCCTATCTCGAGAATTCAGGTGCTAGATTTGGATATAATGGACGTGATGTGGCGGACGGCGCGGCCGGTCGCCCGAGGGGTATAGTAGACCATCCAGAGTCAGGCGCAGGTTCAGAGACCCCATCTCAGATGAAATCCTCTTTCACCTTCCCAATAGATGGCACAAAGAAACAGTATGAAGTATCCTATCTTCGGGCCTGCGGGCGTTTCGTAGCCCGCCTGGTACCCTGTTACTGACGAATCGGTGACAGGTACATATCATATTACATTCCGCTTTTCAACTGGGTTGGACAGTACCAGTGGTCATTCCTGCGTGGAGATCTCATGGCCGCGTTAACCGTGGCGTCTATCTATATCCCAATGGCCCTTTCTCTAGCCTCCAATCTTGCCCATGCACCACCCATCAGCGGCCTCTATTCTTTCGTGATCCACCCGATGGTCTATGCTATTCTAGGAAGCTGCCCTCTATTGGTAGTTGGACCAGAGGCTGCGGGATCTCTCCTGACCGGTGCTATTGTCAAAGCGAGTGTCATCCAAGGAAACTCCGGCGAGGACGATGCGACTGAAACCGCCCTCATTGTAGGGGTGGCTACTGCAATGTCCGGCGGTATGATCCTGATTGCCGGATTGACCCGCCTAGGGTTCTTGGACAATGTGCTCAGTCGACCATTCTTGAGAGGATTCATCACTGCTATTGGCTTCGTCATTTTTGTAGACCAGCTCATCCCAGAACTGGGCCTCGCCGAGCACGCTAAAGAGACTGGTGTCAGCCATGGCACTAGTGTTGAGAAACTTATCTTTGTCTTTCGAAATGTCCGAGAGTCCCATGGTCTTACGGCCATTGTCTCGATTGTCAGCTTCACTGTCATCATGGTGTTCAGGTGTGTATCTTGACGCGAGCCAAATGAATTATACTAACTCTTTGCAGAACGTTGAAAAAGATGCTTGTACCGCGTATTCCCCAAGTCATTTACTTCCCAGATCGCTTCCTGGTCGTCGCTTTGTCGGCTGTATTGGCTTGGCACTTTGACTGGGAATCTAAAGGACTTGAAATCCTTGGGTCTACAGAGGTCAGCTCTGGAGGATTGTTCTCCTTCACTTGGCCCTTCCAATTTGCTCATATGAAACACGTGCGCACAGCCTTGAGCAAAGCGTTCATCATTGCGCTCCTTGGCTTCTTCGAGTCATCTGTTGCGGCCAAAGGGCTAGGCGAGGGCAATTCAAATGGAATCAAAGGAATGTACATGAGTGCCAATCGCGAGATGGTTGCACTAGGTGTTGCCAATGTCATCGGAGGTTGCTTCTCAGCTCTTCCTGCGTTTGGCGGATACGGACGAAGCAAGCTCAGCTCCCAGACCGGAGCACGATCACCCATGACTAGTGTCTTTATCAGCATCATCACCTTTACCTGCGTCATGGTGCTGCTGCCTTATCTCTACTATCTCCCGGTGCGTTCCTCTGAATCCCTGTTTTCAAGTGCCGACCATGCTAACAACCACAAAGAAAGCCGTTCTGTGCTCTATGATCTCTGTCGTTGCCTTCACCTTGGTGGAAGAATGCCCGCACGACTTGCTCTTCTTCTTGCGTCTGCGCGGCTGGGCCGAGCTTATCCTAATGCTTCTCATTTTCACAGCAACAATCTTCTACTCCCTCGAACTGGGCATGGCCATGGGTATCGGTCTGTCAGTCATCATTCTCATCCGACACGCTACCCACCCACGCATTCAGATTCTGGGGAAGGTACTTGGCACAGAAGCGCGCTTCGACAACGCCGAGCATCATCCCGAGAACGTGGAGCTCATCGAAGGCGCTTTGATCGTCAAGATTCCCGAACCTCTCACATTCGCAAATACCGGCGATCTTAAGAACCGTCTGCGGCGCCTGGAACTCTACGGCTCTAGCCATGCCCACCCTTCCCTGCCACGCATGCGCGCCCCGGAGCATAACAAAAACATCATCTTTGATGTTCATGGCGTTACGAGTATTGACGGGTCTGGCACCCAGGTTCTTTCGGAGATTGTGGATTCATACGCGAAGCAACAGGTCAGGGTATTCTTCTGCCGCTTGCCAAATAGCGATGTCTTCCGCATGTTTGAGCGGAGTGGGATTGTTGAGCAGTGTGGTGGATTAACTCATTTCGTGCCCAGCGTGGATGAGGCACTGCGCTTGGCGGAGTGCGAGAATCAGACTCAGGAGATGTAATGTCTACATGTATCTTACTAAAAGTTGGTGAAGTTCGGTTGCTTTATGTTTTGCATATTGTGGGAAATTCTGTTTGGGAACATATTGCATTTTGGCCAGTTGAAAATATTCAAAATTGTTGCCCTGTGACTTCGTGTCATAAAGCAACGCATACATGAAACACATCAGTCCTTTGTATAAAATACATCCATACATCCGTGCTTAGGTTGTATCAGCGCCGATGTAAGCCCTTGTGCTTTGATTTGTATCACAATGGGCCTCATGTGTGCCCACTTGGCGATGAAGACTGGATCTTTGACACGGCTGCATCGTATAGCACTGTACCAACGGGGTTCTCGAGTAGAGTAGCTGCCAGCCAACATTAAGCTAGCTGGGCTGCACGTGCTTCCAACTTCGGCAACAACCTCACTAGCGGCATGCGATCCGAGTACCCCGGAGCAGAGTAGTGGACTACGCGACTGAAGCGAGCAATGTTCGGTAGATTGAAATTGTAGAGCGGTTGCCAATTGGGAGCTCCAGCAATATTAGGACGGGCTCCAGTTTGCCAATGGCTTAACCCACCAGCAGAGCTTCATGTAGCGGAATGCTCTCCCACAACAGCTTTCCGAATCAACGAGTGAAGAAGCGATTCTCCAGCCTTGAAAGCAAGTTTGTTCTTCACGCCTCGAACTTGACGACCTGTCGAGCCATCATCCCCATCTCCAGTATCGCGATCGGCAGCCATTACTAGCTTAACACGCCCCTCGCTACCCAAAACGAAAGCAGCACAGGCAACCTTCGACAGTCGTACATGCTGCTTGGCGTTTTGATCCAAGGATGAGCCATCAAGATCCAGCTTCATTGCAAGGTGGGTCTCCAAGTACGAAGTAAGATTCGCAATCAACGGGCTGCGCAGTTTGTTCTGTAGAGTGCGCGATTTTGGTGCCGAATCGCCCGACGGATCGCGAAGAAAGCCTGCCATTGAGGCGCGCGTAATGCTGACATTGAGAGATCTCAGCGCTGGTGCAATTGTTGGTGAAAAGGACAACGTGAGTTGTAACTCTTTGATGACATCTTCAGCTGTATCGTCTGCGCTTGATCCCCCCTGGGCACGCAGGGCATCGACATACGTCTCCAAGCCCGAGCAGAGAAAGCTCGAGGACATTCGGAGGGGCGAACAGTAAGTGTCAAAATTGGAAGATAAAAAGGTGAGAAATGTTTGCCGAAGCGTAGTTGGGAATCTGGTTAAGAGGAGAGGGACAGATGTGGATCCCGGGTGTTGATTGGGAGATGATTCTGCGTCTGCGAGCAAAGCTGCTTTGTAGACTATATTCTCATATTCTAGAGTTACTAGAATGCCAGAAAATGCGGTATCTTGAGAACTGCTACTCCCTTCGTCGCGTTGTAGGGAGATCGACTGCCATAGACAGTCTTTGAGGGCGCCAGTCTTGGAGAGCGCGTCCTCATCTGTTGCGCCGGTGCTTGCCTGAAGTACAGCAAGGACATCGCCTGTGAGATGATCGCGCAAGCGCGTGGCATATGTGTTCAAGGCAAGTTGGTTTTCCAGAAGGGTTTCACAGTCCTTTCCATGATGGAGAGGGGAAAGACGTTGAATTGTCCAAGAAGTATTAAACAATTGTTGTGAATTTGCTTGTTCCATTTCAGCGTGAGTGTGAATCAGCCAGTTATTGCTTTGGCTATCATTGATTTTATGCTCAACGCCAGGCATCTCGTCAAGAACGTCGATACTAACGATGTACACAGAGGACGCGAGCCGGTTGCAAACAAAGCAAACACCTCACAATTACTGCATCATTTCAAAGACAATAAATAATCGGTCCATTTCATTGGTTTTGGAAAGAGAGTTGAATATATTAAGTATCAAATTGAAAGTTCGCTGGCTCAAATTTTAGTCTATCCAACTCCAGGAACTCCCCAATGCAGAAATCCAAATCCGAACGCCGCCGGAGTCAACACCATTGTGTCATGCCTGCCACCCTCTTGTGCGATGGCAGTCTGGACATCCAAACACAATTGGAATGCCATTCCAAACCCAGACATGTTCCACGTCATGGGGTATTGCCTGCCGGGCTTTCAATTCAGCCTCGGCAGAAGCAAACCAGATCTCTTGCACAGAACTATGCAAGTTCTGCGCCGATGCGCGGGCAAAGACAACTGAGTTCATGTGATCCTTTTCGTACTTCGTCATGTCGTTAAAGAAATTATACATAAAGTCCTTGCGCTGTGTTCGCTGGCTCCCACCGTCTCCAATTTCGGCAGAGAAGAACTCGACGATTCGCGCAAAGGGCGCTAAAGTGAGCAATGAACTGATCCACGAGTCATCTACCTCGGTTTGACCATCTGGGGACATGGCATAGTGTATATATGACACTAGCAGATGCATGCAATGGTGTGTCGCAACTAATGCTGCAGTGTTGGTGAAGGGAGGACTTTGCAGAATCCGGGTTTGTAGCTCGCGATACATCCTTTGCCGTACCTCAAGTGATAACGGTACAGGCAGCTGGCCTGCTTCGTATTTTTGGACCAGCATATTGGTGTGTTCTCGTCGAGCGGACGCGTACGATTCGAAGAAATAGAGGGTATAGTACCTAGCGGGAGAAGGGTATCAGTGCATTGTCCACGCGAAGCGACCCTTGCAGTCCTTACATGAGTGGCGCGAGATGAAACCATATGCTGGCTATGCCCCGTTTGACAAGCGCATTCCGCTCATTTCGCTTTGCGGGAAACGAGGCCCTCATGACGGCCGGTTCAGTTTGAGTGAAGCGATCGAGAATTCGATCTGCTAAATAGTAGCAAAGCTTCGAGCAGAGCAATTGTCTGCGCCGCAGTCCATGCAAGTATTTGAAGGTATAGAGGTGTCCGCCCCGGGCGCTCTTAGAAGGTGGGAAGAGGTCCGATAACAGCACCACATCATCTGCCGGGTTTCGAGTATAGATGCGGTCATTGTCAATTGGGGAAGGAAGGGTGCCGTGACGACGCAAGCGGAGGTATTGTCGAACAATTTCATGCTCGTTCGAGGTGAGCAATTGATAAAAAGCCTTGCAAACCAGTCTCAGCGGAAGAAAGTCAGTGATGCCGGAATATGCAAATATCCGGATTTGAATCTCGACTGGGAGATCCCAAGGGGATGAAGGTGGGAGGCCTGCATGGTCCAGTCTGCTAGAGAGTCAGCTTCGCGGGTTGACCAGCTGTCGCAATTCAGAGCTCACCTTAGAGACGATCCGCGCTCAACCTTGGCACCCGCCTTTCTCCTGTTGTGGATCGCAGCCCGGACTTTTTTGACAGAGATAACCAATTTGGCAAAGCCAGACATTCTTGAGCCCTGGGACACATGGATTGACTGGCTTCCAACGAGAAGCGCACCGCGCAGGAGCTCATCAAGGCCAAACAGGTTGTTTGAAGGGGCCAAGGCTTAAAATAGCACATGACTAAGCTTCTCGATGGGCCCTGGGGCCCCAGTCCGAT
Source organism: Penicillium crystallinum (assembly GCA_027569675.1). Taxonomy (NCBI): domain Eukaryota; kingdom Fungi; phylum Ascomycota; class Eurotiomycetes; order Eurotiales; family Aspergillaceae; genus Penicillium; species Penicillium crystallinum. Next base: position 73,010 of record JAPDKR010000068.1, read on the forward strand.
CCCTAGACATCGAACATCAAGGCCTTGGGGAGCTGAGTGCTATATTGAGGAATGGAGATCTTGGAGAATACCATCGACTAGGACTAGAACAGGGGATCAAAGACAGATAGCTTTTTGTAAGGAGACATGTCTCGCTATTGGTGTCAACCACAAATACTGTCTTTACTTCGGAACCCAGCCAAGGCTCTAGAATTAACACTATCGCTGAAGTCATGAATCATAGCCAAGTCACCAGAGAGATGTACCTCAAACAAGTTTGATCTGTTTAACATTGTACTCTCTACTCCGTACGTAGTAGGCCTGTTGAGCTGTTGCACTGCCGGAGGTCAAGCATTACGTCATTCATGTTCCCTCAATGGCGTGATGATTGCACCCATTAAGACCAAGTGCTCAACTAACTCGACTCTCAACACGTATTCAATTGTGAATAAATCAAGAGCCGACATCTTTCTTCGCCAGCAACTTGATCTCAGAATCGATTACAAAGATGACCAGCAATATTCTCATTTTAGGTGCCACTCGAGGACTTGGTGCATCACTCCGGACACTGTATTCTGGAAAGGCAGGCACCCATGTGTTTGCAACATCACGCTCCTCCAACCCGGAGCCAAGTCAAGGAGTTACCTGGCTGACAGGAATCGATATTGCTCAACCAGATGTGGGCCAAAAGATTGTCTCGCAGCTTTCATCTACCAAAATCTCAACGGCTATTATCAGCGCGGGGTACTTTGGCTTTGAAACGTTCGATTCCCCGGACTGGGAGAAACAGGTCCAGATGTATACCACGTCTGCGATTGGACCCGTCTTCGTGGTACACCACCTCGTCAAAGCGGGTTTATTGGACCAAGGAAGTAAAGTTATCCTTGTCAGTAGCGAAAGCGGCAGCATTACGTTGCGCCACGAGAAAGAAGGCGGCGGTAACTTTGGTCACCATGCTAGTAAGGCTGCACTTAATATGGTTGGCAAGCTTTTGAGTTTGGACTTGAAGGAAAAGGAGATCGCAGTTGGTCTGGTCCATCCTGGATTTATGCGAACAGAGATGACAAAGAGCGTTGGATTCGATAAGTATTGGGATGCAGGTGGAGGTAAGTGATCGTCATTTTAGAGGCTTGTCCAAGGCCGCTTGTAGCCTATCGAAGCTGACTCGATATCTTACGGGAAACAGCTATCACACCTAATGAAGCAGCACAAAGGCTTGCGTCTTTCATTGAGGGGTTCGATATGCGTAAAACCGGAGAGTTCTGGGCACCAGGAGGGCCAGGGTAAGATACCTATAATATTCGTCTATTCCCAGAACACAGGCTAATACGTCAATGACAGAGATATTGGCACCGCAGAAGATGTTCTTGGAAAGAACTTGCCGACTCCTTTGCAGCTTCCGTGGTAGAGAGAGCAATGATGAATCGCGGAATTTGTGGTTTGTCTCATCTACCAAGTACCATTCAACAAGCTTAAGAGTACATATAATCAAGTCACTCCCGTGATGGTTGTGCCTGTGGTCTCGCACACATGAATACCAAATCTCTCCCCATGTCCTTTCGCTCCTCGCGCCCAACAACCTCCACGCCAAACACATCTGCATAAAACCTCTGCGTGCGCTCATCATCGGTAAGAAGCATAATCCGCCTCAGATATGGCATGTTCTCCTTTGAAAAGGTCTCCCGAATACAAGCCACAAGCCACTTCCCAAGTCCATGACCTTGATATTCTGGCAAGACGTAGGTGTCCGACAAATAGGCGAATGAGCAACCATCCGTGACAACACGAACAAGCCCAATCTGCTCGGTGTTTTCTGAAGTCGGACTAGTAGAATTTGTAGATTCTGCTGGTTGGATCCACCTGTACACGCCGAAGCTCAAGGAGCCATGGAGCATCTGCCACAGAATATCTTCTGGAAATGGTTCCTTGATCCAGTAGATGAAATCTCTCTCAAATGCAGCATTCACTGCTTTGACAGAGAGCAAGTTTGGTTCGGTTGAAATGAAGAATTCACTGTTGTCTCGTGTCCATGTTTTTGGTGGCAGCCCACTTGTTGGTGGGGCAGAGGACATGGCAGCCGTGGCAAAAGACTGTTCTTATGTATTTGAGAAGATATGTAATTGTGCTTTGAGATGGAAAATTCCTGGTGAATCAAGTTGACTTAGAGTGAAAGATCTACCCAACGTTTTTGCACTTTGTGGGCCTCAACCATCACAGACTTAGTAATGTCTAGGTCTAGGCAGCCCCAACGTCCATAACAGTCTTACTGTTGTCGGTAGTCTAACTACACTTAGATTAGACCAACCATTGCGGCTCTCAAGCATTCTACGTGGTTCTGTAGATGCTTACGCCCCAAATGCATCTAACTACAATATACAGCTTATACATCTATTGCTATGAGAGCAAGTGCTAACATCATGGGTTAGTGTTTTGGATGGAAATCACATACAGACTGGATTCTTGGGCATGTAGCATGGCTTTTCCCTTATATTTTGATGCCTATCCTTTGCCGGCTCTTAGCACCACGGGCTATGATACAACACTGTCGAGGCACCAATTGATGCCTCAGGCCGACAGACCCCAAACATATAGTCGACCTTCTTCCTTTCTCTCTCTTTCTCTTTCTTCCTCCTCGTCCTTCTTTCAGCTAGTTGACAAAGCATCATTGATATCATCAATTCCCTTTATCAATCTAGCATCTGTAGAAATACACACTTTAGATGGGTATATCTGTCCTATATTGAGTACCTATGTAGGTAAACATCCGCAGAATCCACATACTCTCAAATAACCCATCAAGTGCCACAAAGAGGCTGCTGTAGGATTTATTCTTCTTAAATAGCCCTATATATTTCCTATGGGATGGGCTTCATGGGGGCCCCTTCTGTCTTCATTAAATAGATGTACTCGATACTTATTTCTTGAACTGAAGTATACTGAAGTATTGGAATTGAAACAGGTGATACATCTCTAGCCTATAGGATTATGTGGGAGTCTTATTCACTGGCCCTATATCATTCTCAAGCGGGGAATCAAAATTGAACACGTCTAGATAGTATCTAGAAATCCTGATAGGGCGGAGCCCATGACCAGATCTTAATAGATTCCAGTACCTAATGATGAAATTCAGGCCCCATTCCTGGGATCAAACCTGGAACAAACATAGCATGGCCTGCCTCTGGAATGTCCAAATGGACCCTATTAGGTGTCTGGTCCCCTCACACATCTAGTCTATAAGAGAGTGAGATACGCGCAGGCTCAATTTGGTTTCTACATGTGTGAAGCTCCTATATCACGTCAAATCTCGAGATTAATCAGACTTGGTACCTTGTCAAATAATGAACCTCACCCATCGCCAGATGCGGTGGTAATTGCCATGTTTAAGTAAATATGAAAGGACCTATCAAATCCTGAATTCATTTTCTATTACATATTTTGTTGAATTGAAGCATGCTCCTCGCGTTTTTCATCATAGTCACTGATGGAATTCCAATAGCAGGCCATTTCCTACACCTTCTTCCCGAATTGTTCATAGCTGACTGATATCTCATCCGTCCTCTCAATTCCCGCAGCACCCCGCAGAATGTTCTCATCACTGGTGTTTACCGTGCCGCTCTTCATGACAGTTGTTTGATGAGTGATGCTATGTGGCTCGTCGACCGAAAATTCAAGGCCGGATCTCGAGGATTTACCCCATCTTTTACCACTGCCATACATTGGTAGCTTGTAGGAGGTGTTGCCCGAAGAACCACTTTTGCCATCCTTCCCGTACTTAACGCGGACGTAAAGTGGCCGGAGGACTGGAATTGAAGAGCACATTATGGTGACACAGCTTTCAGTAGCGGACCAAATGAGCATTGGCACTGTGTCGTCTAGGAGGCGAATTAGATATCATCCATTTATAGATTGCGCACAGTACTCACATATATATTCTGATGCGTTCAACCCCCCCAAGGCTTTGGTTCGGATAATCCCACAAACTCCAGCGCTGAAGTATGAAGGTAAGATACTATGCAATGATCATTGTTCACAATTGTTTCGGAACTTACAATATCCCAAGGCTGAGACCACAAGCAACGGTAATCTTTTCCTTTTGTTTCATGTTGAGATCCCAGACAATGAACCAGGGTAGAATTGCAAAGGAGAAGTCGGCGGCGACAAACCATGCTGAGGTATTGAGTTAATATCTGTGGTCCAAGATTGCGAGGATGCAGTACTTACATCCAACAGTATACCCAACTTTGGAAAAGTCAAGCCAACAATGACCTGGCACGGTTGGGTTCCATGACTTCTCAACAGGGATACACTGCACTATGACAGTAATACTGGCGAAGAGCGTGATGAAGGCAGTAATTCCGAGACAGCCCCAGATAAACCAGATCTGGATCTTATTGCGCACAATTCGAAGCAGGAATACGCCCACGGCGGCTTTGCCCACGCCAATGACCATAATTCCAGCCACCTGGCTAAACAGTTCATACTTCACAGCTGTGAAATAGACGACTGGGTCACCGACGTCAGCGAATAGTTGTCCTAGGCCGTATACACTCGCCACCGTCACGAAAGCAGTATAGAGAATATGCAGAGCCTGCAACATGTCAGAGATTATACAATTTGTAAGTGACATTGTCATTGTTTGCTCTCACCAGTGCAATCAAGACTAGATGATCGTCCAGTCCAACGGAGTTCAAAATGAACCTTCGCGTATAGAATCTGAGCGCCACAAAGATGGCGAAGACAACGACCTCCACCCAAAGTACAGCGTTGGTCATTGGCCCTAAGCCTCCGTATACGCCCATATCGAAGATAATAGCAATGGGTTCTTGGTGCTGGGTTTGGATGCTGACAGATAGAAGCAAGCTACTCCAGATGATAAGGCGCAGTCTTTGGTCGATTAGTATTGGGGTATTCTCCCTATTATTTGCCCTTTGAGGTATACATTCAGATACATCAATCCCTATTTCTCTCTTGGAGTCGATATGTTAAATTCCGAGCATTGTTCTCTAAGCAGCGATATTTCCTGCCAATGACCTATTACAATGGTACCCTATGACTTGTAAATCGAGCCCTGTCCAGTTTGACCAGTTTGATTAGAGATCCCTACTAGACCATTCCGAGTAGTGATCTCACGATGTCAATGATAGCTCAATAAAGAAATTTGCACGTCGCTTATGGATCAGGGGACTTTTGGCCGCTTGCACGCAACAGACCCACACGCCTCTAACAAGCTAGCACATAACAGGTCACAATAGCGACGGTGATCCTGTGAGCTATCCAACACGAAGCGTGCATTGATGTCTGCCTGACATTAAGGTATCATAGCAGCACGCAGCAGTTAGGGTTTGGCAGATAACGGGCCCGTGTCCCGCAACGCCAGAAGTTGGCGGGTGTCCCGCTTCCCCGGCTAGCCCGGGGGCTGGGCTTGCACTGGTCTCGCCCCTGCTCAGCGATCTTTTCTCAATGTGGTTAACAAGGTGGAAGTCCCCATAGGAATGTAGGCTATCACAAAGCCATAAAGCTAATAGAGCGGGATGTGGACTGAACCTTGTAGGGGGAGTAAGTTAGCTTTTGAAACATAATTAGCTTCGCTCATCTGCCTAATCAGACAATCTGCTGGAAATTGACTATGGAGAAAGGAGAGCCCCCCGAGAGGCCATGTCGGAGTCTGTGGTAGATTCAGAAAGGCAACCTCCGCACTTATACCGTAGTTCGAACCGTTGGTTGAGTGAAGAACGATTCTGCTTTCATATTATTCCAGTGACCTACCCCTTTTCCTTGAATCTCCGTGGATTTAGGGCTGGAACATGCCATCTCAAACAGCAGTGAATACTGCCTTTGGGGCAGTCAAGCCTGCGGAATTTAGCCGCAAGGTAGATGGCCTTCTACCAGTCCGTGAAGCAACTCAACTACCATTTGAGACTGAAAGATTCATTGCCTCTCTTGATGCAGTTGAGCCAGAAGCGTTTGGTGGCGATGAGGTTGATCGTCTCAAAGTACGCGCTGCCGCACGTCGACTACTTTCCAGGGTAGAGACACCATATGAGCGTGCCTGGGGCTTCTGCTTCGAACAACCCGTTGTCTTTGCGGCTCTTCAAACATGCATTGACCTCGGTCTGTGGAAATCTTGGACGGTTGTCGGCGGCGAAAGGTCTATCGACGAGCTGGTCGGTTTTACCACACCCACAGTCGATAAAAACCTGCTGCGTGAGTACTGACTGACAACATTGATCTCATGGCTTCGCAATGCTGACTTGAGGAAATACAGGCCGCTTGTTTCGTTTGCTAGCGGCTTTCAACGTGGTGGAGGAGACAGCAGAAGACATGTTCAAACCAACCCCGTTCTCTAACGCTATCGGCGACGAGAGCACCAAAGTCCGCGCTTCGCTTCAGGCAGCGTAAGAACAACCCCAGTCATCATTACCCGAATATACTGACGTTTGTATGCTTCTCCTAGAACGAACCAATACCTCGCTGCTGGCCACAACCTTCCGAACTACTTGGGAAAGATATCGTACAAAGAGCCCACGGAAGTCGAAACGAACAATCACTCAGATAGTGACCCGGACGGTCTGAACTTCTTTGGACGATTGCAGAAAAGCCCTGCGTACTTCGAGGCTTTCACGGGCCATATGGAGGCCTGGACAGCATGGAAGACCCCATGGACCAAGGTCATCGATACAACGAAGCTTTTGGAGGGTGCCAAGCTGGATGATGGCTCTCCATTTGTGGTTGACGTTGGTGGAAATACGGGTATGGATATTTCTCATGTCCTGGCTGAGCATCCCAACCTTCCTGCCGGATCTTTAGTTCTGCAGGACCTTCCGGATGTAATTGCCAACGTTCAGGTTAATGAGAAGATCACTGCCATGGCTCATGACTTCTTCTTACCTCAGCCAGTAAAAGGCAAGTGTTCCCAATTAACGAGATGAAGTTTGCGCCCTGACATCTTGATTCAACCTGCAGGGAGTCGCGCTTATTTTATGCACGCGGTTCTTCACGATTGGCCAGATGACAAGGCTAAGCAACTACTCGTGAACACCAAGGATGCAATGATCAAGGGTTACTCTAAGCTTTTCATCTACGACATTGTTCTTCCGCCTACAGGTGCAAGTATCAGCCAAGCTACCATGGATGTGGAGATGATGTCGCTGTTGTCGGCCTCCGAGCGAACTCAGAGCGCATGGACAGAGCTGTTGACCGAGGCTGGCTTGCAAGTGATCAACTTTTGGCCTGACCCTCAGCAGTATGAGATGATCATTGAGGTTGAAGTTGCTTAGGGTTGCCCTGGTTTTTGATACTACTTGCGAGATTCTGCGCTCTCTTTCTCAAGCTGCGACCATTCACTGTACATTCTTTTCTATTTTACTTGGAATCTAAATTTCAGGATGAACATAACATGCAAGCACACTTTCAAACAGAAGATGAAAATCCATGAACGCAGGTTGCTGGTTTAAATAGCTTGCTATGTGCGTAGTATCGCTTGCTAGTTATGCTTTGTGCACAAAGAGCCTGAGTCGGCCGAGACAGCAAATGGCGACATTCGAATTGGAAGTCAATTATGCCCCAACAACTCCAGCACTACTCCAACCATTCTCCTCCGCAATGGCGTGGGGAGTGGAGAGTATGGTGATAATCTCGGCACGTCATCGCAGGCCACGATGGTGTTAGCGACATCAAATCAGTCCCGGTGATATTGCAACATGGGCGCATATGCGACCCCAATACTTTGAATTCAAACGCTTATCAGATTCGAGGCGCATAAATGCAATTCGCATTAAGTGGCGTGTGAAATGGTTCCCATGGCGTGCAGCCAGACGAGGGGTTAAGTCGTCTACAAGAACGCCCGCATATCCAACTCAATATGATAGTGGTACATTTTTGATGCTGCCATTACTTTTTACTTTGTGAAACTATAGAAAAAATCACTATTCATCAAGATGACTCTTGTACAGTCCCCAGATGTGACTCTTCCCTCGTTCTCGAATGTCGGACCTACCTCGGAATCGATCAAAGGTCCGTCCGGCTTGAACGGAACAACTGTGACCGTCGAGAATGAGATCTATGAATCATTATCAGGGAAGATTGAGAAGATTCCATTCGAGCTGGAGGAGCACCCAGTAGATGTGGTGCGACCTATCAAAGTGGGTATTATCGGTGCGGGTCTTTCGGGGATCACTGCAGGCGTGCTGCTGCCAGCAAAACTACCGGGACTGGATCTTCGCATCTACGATAAAAATGCCGATGTGGTATGTTATTTTTTGCTCTTAGCAGGTGTGTAACTTGGCTAATCATAGTTTGTAGGGCGGCACCTGGTTCGAAAATACATATCCAGGCGTTCGATGCGATATTCCGGCACATGTCTATCAATCTAGCATCTCACCAAATACACAATGGACTGAAGAGTTTGCCCAAGGGGCTGAGATCAAAGATTATTGGCAAGGCGTTGCACGGAAGCACAATGTGTACCAATACCTTCGCCCAGGGCAAAAAGTACAGAAAGCTGAATGGCAGCCCGGGAAAGGGAAATGGAAAGTCACAGTTGAGCATGTGGATGGCTCAAAGGTAAGTGGTGACTGATACCCATCTTTGAGGTTGTGTGACTGACATTAATGCAACAGGTCTATGAAGAAGAACTGGACGTGGTGATCAACGCCATCGGTCATTTCAATGCCTGGAAACTACCCGACTATGAAGGAATCAAAAACTACAAGGGAAAGCTGTTCCACTCTTCCAATTGGGATCAAAATATCGATTTGAAGGGCAAGAGGGTTGCTCTTATTGGCAACGGTGCTTCTGGCCTGCAAGTCCTCCCTTCGATTCAACCACTTGCTAGTCACGTTGATCATTATGCTCGAAATCCTACTTGGATTGCAGATTCTTTCAGCAGCGGCAATGTGGGAGTCCGCAGATTGGAGCCAAACTTGTTCTCCGAGACCCAGTTAGAGACATGGAAAGATCCTGAAGCGTATCTGGAATACCGACGAGATGTGGAGAAGGGGTATTTCCAACGCTTTGGGGCTATCTTCAAAGGCACACCCGAGAATCACGCCTTACGTGAGAAATGGACCGAGCTGATGCTAAAGCGCATCGCAGAAAAGCCAGAATTGGGAGACAAGATCATTCCAGACTTCCCTCCCAACTGCCGTCGCCCAACTCCCGGGCCAGGATATCTGGAGGCATTATCCAAAGACAACGTCGACTACATCCGGACACGCATCAAGAAATTTACTGAGAAGGGCATCGTGACCGAAGATGGCGTTGAGCGAGAGGTTGATATCACTATTTGCGCAACGGGAGCAAACGTTGACCACGCGCCTCCCTTCTCCATCATCGCCGACGGCGTCGATCTAAAGACAGCCTGGAAGAAAGACGGCAAATTCGGGTTCCCGTACTCATACTTGGGCTTCGCAACCCCTGGATTTCCCAATCTTCTCTGGCTCGGCGGTCCCTATTCCTCCGGCCACAGCGGCACCGTCCCCAACAATGTCGAGAACCAAGTCACATACATCGCCAAGGTATTGCGCAAGATTCGCACGCAAGGCATCAAATCTATTGTCCCGGCTAAGCAAGCAACCGATGACTTTGTCGAGTACTGCGACCAGTTTTATCCGCGCACTGTCTGGTCAGCGAACTGCAGCTCGTGGTATAATGGTGGCCAGCCTGGATCGCGGATTCACGGCCTCTTCCCTGGTAGTGCATCACATTCAAATTATATTCGCAGAGATCCTCGCTGGGAGGATTGGGAGTATACCTATGTCAACCCAAGTGGTAACCGGTTTGCTTACTTTGGTAATGGGTGGACTCAGAAGGAGACAAATCCTGATGCTGAATTGACGCCCCATTTGAGACTACCCGAGGATATTGATTTGAAGTCTCATATGGAGGGGTGGTGGGATGTTTGAATAGGTATATTATATCAGCATAGATCATTCCAAGGTTCCATTGGATCAAAAAATTTAGCCAATATATTAACATTCCAATACCTCATGTTATCTCTGTCTGATTGTCTATCCTCTAAGTCTGTTACCTAGGTAGAAGTGGCCTCTTTTGTCACCACTGTGCCCAGTGAGGTTTCGGTGGTTCAGATCATAAATGAGAAGACACTAAGAAGGAGAGTTGACAATCTGTCAAAACCCACATGTTAGGAAAGGGTTGAAAACCCAGAATAGTGAAACTAGAAATCGCAAAGTGTGATATATTTGAGATTTTGATACAACCGCCGCAGAGTGAACAGTTAATATTAGGTAGATACGTACAAATGGCACATTGGGAGCATTGAACCGCCTCATCTTAAGCAACGAAGAAATGATCATGAACACTTCTATCATATATTGGGATGCAATCTGGCCTTACCGGCTGAGTTGCTGTCACTGAAAGCAAGTGAGGCATTGCGAGTATTCTATTTGAAATGCTAGTATTTTGAGACAAGTTACTTCTACTCTTCCAAAGAGTAAGGAGGCACCTCCTGTCCCTCTTTCCAGAAGTACTTGGCTCCAGGGTGAGCATCAGGAAGTCTGGACTGGCCCTGCTTTCCATACATGTTCTCTCGGAAAGTACCTCCCTTGACAGCATAGTCCGACCAGAACAGTCCACGGCGCTGCAACTCTGGCAGCAGTAAATTGATGATATCGTCGAACGTATCGGGGAGGCTGGCATAGCTGAGGTTAAACCCATCGACATCTCCGACAGTCACCCATCTCTCTAGCTCATCGGCCACTGTCTGAACGCTTCCAATGATCTTGACACCGTTACCACCAAGAACAAGATACTCCGCAATAGTCCTCTTATCCCATTTTTTACCCTCGGTTCCAGGAACCGTGCTCGCCCAGTGGTTCACCATACTCCGCACAGCGGGGAGCTCCACAAATCGGAAATCTTGATCATCGGAGTATGTCGACAGATCGTAACCAGTCCAGCCACCGAAAAGAGCAAGTGCGCCTTCCCGGTCACCGTATGTCTTCAGTTCCTCGAACTTGGCCTGTGCGGCCTCGTCCGTCTCGGCGACGATGACCAATGCACCTGCTACAACCTTGATATCTTGAGGGTTGCGCCCGATCTCAGCTGCCTGCTGCCGAATGCTATCGACAGACGGGCGGACAAGCTCAGGCTTCTGTGCATGAAGGAAAACAGCCTCGGCATGCTTAGCTGCAAAAGCCTTGCCCGCAGTCGAGGTACCAGCCTGCAGGATAAATGGAGTTCGCTGGGGGCTTGGCTCGCAGAGATGAGGACCAGGCACTTGGAAGTATTTGCCCTTGTGGTTGATTTCACGGACAGCTTTGGGATCAGCATATCCCTGTGTCTTGCTCTGGGTGCCCTGCTTCCAGGCCACGGCATCGTCTCTCCATGAGGCCTCCCACAGCTTGTAGGTGACATCGAGGTACTCGTCGGCGATGCGGTAGCGCTCGTCGTGCTCGACTTGGGTGTCCAGGCCGAAGTTGCGCGCCGCGGAGTCGAGGTATGAGGTGACAATGTTCCAGCCAATGCGGCCGTTGCTAAGGTGGTCCACTGTAGAGAAGCGCCTGGCCAGGGCGTATGGTGAGTCGTATGTTGTTGAAGCTGTTACTCCAAAACCGATGCTTTCGGTGGCTGCTGCCATGGCGGGAATGCTGTAGAGGGGGTCATTGATGGGGAATTGAGCTCCGGAGGGGATGGTAGGGTCGAGATTGGAGGGTCCTTTGTACACATCGTAGCCTCCCAGGACGTCGGCGAAGAAGATAGCGTGGAATTTGGCATCCTCCAGCTTCTTGGCTAGTTTGATCCAGTGCTTGATGCTTTTGTAGTCCGCACCCTGGTCTGTTGGATGGCGAAACAGGCCCGGGTTGAGATGACTCGGCGATTGCATTGCAAAGGCATTGATAATGAGCTGTTTCTTTTCTGAAGACATGGCGAAGATGTATGTCTAATTGGATGACAGGAGGAAGCAGAGGGCCGCGGTAATTTTGTATGCCTGTCAACCAGAGGGGTAGACTTTATTTATTGTCCCTGCATATCTGGTCAAGCTATCAACCCCGCGGCCCATTGCTGTGAGACGCGTAAAAAGACGTGCAGTTGGAGGCCGATGGCGTCAGCATCTGTACATTGGTGGGGGGTTCAACACCACCAATGCCGGGCCAATGTCATGATTTTGGGGGGATTTGACGAGGGGTATGAGGATCCATAACTGCCGATTCGATATGTTGAGTGTGTTTCTCGTGCGAGTAAAGTATGGCGCAACATTATCTAGTGCGGAAATGATGCTACTAGTCCGGAGAAATAGGGGGTTAGTTGATACCCAGTCAGTGTGCAAAACGTGCGCATATCTGTTTATCTACATATTTGCAGAGTATTCCAAGTCGGGTACTTTTCACTCTGCTTGTTTTACTCATCTTTAATCAGCAACCTTCAGTTGTGGATGTTGGATCAACGAATATGCCATGACTTTCGCATATATATTGACGAGTTGTGATCCAGGCCCCGTTCAGAGGCTTGCACCATCCATCTAAGCTTGGTTTTTGTAGATTGTTATCTTTTTCAGTTTAAAAAAAGATGCTCGCTCATCACTACCCTGAGAACAAAACAAAAGAGCAAAAAGAAATGTGCATCATCCGTGAATCGAACACGGGCCTCGTCGATGGCAACGACGAATTCTACCACTAGACCAATGATGCTAGTTGATATAAGAGAGAGCTTTATTTATCATTATATTCATACCAAAGCTCTCCCTTTTTTTCCTTGAAGCGTCAGGGGGAGGCTCGAAGACAGATACAAGACGTAGCGCGACGAAGCAAAGACAGGGCTTCCTGTTTACAGAACTCTAGATGCACCAATATCATAAATCTTTCATTTATCGTGTGCTTTATGTATATTCTTTATTTATACCCCTAGCAGTAGCAAAAATCGCATGTTGAGTTTCTAGGATTAACCTTGGTTGTTCCCCATCAGAACCTTTTGAGGATATATATCATCATATAGTGAGGAAAAAGCCGATCACCCCACCAATATGTGTAGGATATGCTTCGACGGAGTTTGAAACGCGCATTGACGGCAGAGCAACAGTACGTTGGAATATCTAGTTCTTCGATCCTTACTCGCAAATAATTCCACAAAGCTTGTATGATGATTCAAACCCGGAGACTGTGCCTGTACCAATCAAACGTAAATTCAAGCTGCTCGGGCTCGCCTGAAGAAAGCGCGTGAAGAAGTCCACATTTCTCTAGGTCCTGACAAAATTTCTTCTTCGAAAGAAAGTCTTCTTCCATGCAATTTTGACCCACATCATAATTGTCGCTACTGGTTCGCCCGGCGGTTGTTGCATCGCCGTTGACACTCCTGAACAATGGGTTGACGAGGGTAGCCACCTCGCTACTTTCCTTCCTATTTCCGTTACTTTTTACCGCATCGTCTCTTTCACCCCAAAGTGCTTTTGTGTGCGCGGCTAATTCCGAGATCGTGAGATATTTGTTATGCCAACATTTATCGATGATATCGTCAATCAGGGGATTGCCATCCAGTTTCGGAAACACCATGTTCTGGAGTAAGTCTACGACCATAGAACCATGGTCGTAAGGATCATCGGCAGGACCGCGATCTCCATAAACCTCAAAGCCATAGTTTATCAGATAACATAGGGAACCGAGGGAAAACTGCTCTGTTCGAGGGCCAAGGTAGCCAAAAGTTCCAGGTTCTCCTTTGATTCATTCTTATTCAGTCGGCCATACGGAGCCATACAAGCTTCGTAAATCGTGCCGGTTTTCGCCGTACAATCAAAATCCGACAGTTTCAGTCGGTCGCGATCAAGTAGGATATTCTCAGGTCGTAAATCACCATATATTCTAAATTATGTACCAAAAGGGTCGCACCTCTCATGTACTCGAGAAAGATACCACTGCCAGAGACGAGAAAGTACTGCACAATCGAAGAACAAAGCCGATTTTGCGCGAATACTCGATAGATCTCGCGCTCTTTCTGGAACTGTTCCCTCTCGAATTCCCCCGACTTAGGAACTTTGACCACAATGCGAGGGTGGACCTCGTAAACAAACGAGATGCCTCCGCCCCAGATCCAGTGGACACCCGGAAATTGGCGTTGGATATCCATGATCAAAGATTCACGTCAGATAAAGAATATAAAGAAGTGTTATTCTGAAGAATTCTGGGCAACTTTTCCATGCCATCTCTTTTGTTTGTAGTACTCCGTACATGTAGGGGTACCTACTTCCATGAGGTAAGGAGGCACAGTGACACGATCAATTATGACCAGTGCGATTGACTACATGCCTACATGTACAAAATATTGAGTACGACGTATACAGGAGAGAATCACTCCCTCCGTGGTGCCAGATTGAGACAGAGGTAATGGAGTAGTGTCGGACCGTCAGCAAGCCTTATCATGCACAATCAATCTGTCCGACATTCAGAGGGACTGACTGTTGAACCCTCAGTTGGCTTGAGAATCCCCAGGTCTTTGCCACACCTATATCTCTGTCCGTTCGGACCGCATTCAATCAAAAGCTTCTCCAGGCTCGCAAAATCGGAAAACCGGACATCCAGATCCTGAAAACTGAGTTGGGCACTGCCTCCCGAGGTCTCATGGCCCGGGGGGGCCAAAAAGACCGTATTGACGTCAGACCAAGACTATTGGTTCTGCTGCGCAATTTTGATTGGAGAACGAAGCTAGTTAATACAGAGAGTGCACGTATTCGTTTTCGCTTCCCGTCCAGCTTGGAGCTCATCTGATGAAGCATGGCCACCTTTGAATCTGCCTTGTCCCCTTGCGCCTTAGTGGAGGCCCCCAGAACCTCTAGAAAACATTTGGAACGTTCTCTCACGTGTCCACAATGTGGTACGTTGTGGGACCTATGGGGACTGATGATGGTGCCCAGCCTGAAGCATGCCCGATCGAGAATGTGAAGGCGATCAAGATTCGAGGAATGGGGATGGAAGGATTGGGAGTAGCTACCCGTAGACCTAGATACATTAGCCATGGATCCTGAATAGTTATGTCCTCTTGCAGTCACCTTTGAATCGGGAATACTTCATAGAGATGGATATGTTCTGGTGTGACCCATGCCGCAAACAGTCATGACGATCTCGGTAAGTCGGCACCAACCAATCTACAGCCAGTGCGCCCGAAAGACTCAGCCCTGGGAAGAGGCTTGGAATTAATCTCAGGGTCCAATGAAACCGAATCCTGTCAGTAATGTCGCAGATCAAAGAGAGCAGGGGTCCGCACTGCGGAGAAGCTCTGTTGTTTACCTTGCATTTAAACCTTATGATTTCCCCCTCCTTTCTTTTCTTTTTCTCTCTTCAGCTTCTATGCATCATCCATTTGAATAAATTCACCTTTGATCGCAACCCTTACGAATACCGCCATGTCTGTAAACGGCGCAAGCACTAGCAAGGCTCCGGCCCAGGACCCCTTAGCGCATCCACCTCTGGTCAATGTTCAACCGCCTCGCATGAACGATCTGCAGCCCAAGTACGCTGCACGGATTCACCATGACGATGAAAACCCCGATGCACATGGCTGGTATGCTGGTTTTAGTGAGTCGTGCCATTCCTGATGTTGCAAATTTCTAGTCTAACCTGTCTCCTAGTCCACACCCTGGGTGAATGTATCGGTTGCCTCGGAGCTATTCCTTGCTGCATCTGCTGCCCCAACCCATTCAAGCCTGTCGACCAGGGTGCAGTTGGTTTGATCACGCGATTCGGACGGTAGGTGGACACCCTGGAACCATGGTGAAGATCAGGGACTGACAAGTTTCTAGCTTTGAGCGAGCGGTCGATCCGGGCCTGGTCAAGGTCAACCCGCTCAGTGAACATATCACCACGGTCGATGTCAAGATCCAAATCGCCGAGGTGCCCCGTCAGGTCTGCATGACCAAGGATAATGTGACCCTCAATCTGACCTCGGTGATCTACTACGAAGTGATCTCTCCCCACAAGGCTGCTTTCGGTATCAGCAACGTCAAGCAAGCTCTCGTGGAGCGCACCCAAACCACACTGCGCCATGTGATCGGCGCCCGAGTGCTGCAGGATGTGATCGAGCGCCGCGAAGAGATCGCCCAGTCCACCTCGGAGATCATCGAGGAAGTAGCCGCCGGCTGGGGTGTGAAGGTCGAGTCGATGCTTATCAAAGACATCATCTTTAGCAACGACTTGCAGGACTCGCTCTCTATGGCTGCGCAATCCAAACGTATTGGTGAAAGCAAGGTTATCGCTGCCCGCGCCGAAGTCGAGTCGGCCAAGTTGATGCGTCAGGCTGCCGACATTCTTTCCTCTGCTCCCGCCATGCAGATCCGATACCTCGAAGCAATGCAGGCCATGGCCAAGTCGGCCAACAGCAAGGTCATCTTCTTGCCCGCCCCTGGCCAGACTGTGCAGTCGCAGCTCAATGCTGCAGACAACGCAGGTGAAGGCCCCAGCAAGTACGGCATTCCATCCCTAGGAGATACCGGGCTCCAGCATGCAGTCAACGCTCGCGTCGTTGAGGACATTTAGACATGTTCTCAATCTTTGCGTGCGCCCATTATACCCTCTCTCAAATCAGTCAACCCTTGTCTGTATGAAGATATGAAATTTTTCCTTGGCTTAGGATATACGTTGCTTTTCCTCGAGGAAGGCTACATGGCTTGCTGTTCACCTGGCTCGTGTACCCTCACTTAGGGGCGTTTGCTTATTTTTATTTTTATCTTTTTTTGTCATTATGGATACCCACCTTCCTTCGCCCCTCATCTTGTGGCTTTAATGTTCCTCTGGCTGTTTAGGTGCTATTTACCAAGCCAATTTTAATGTCAACGCACTTTTCGCTTATCAAATTGTGTACATTAGTATAAAATCCGAACAAAGTGACCGTAAGTGTTGGGATGAGATACGTGGCTTTCGGGGGAGACTTACCTCCGGAGGTCGGAGATTGGACTTAGTAAAAACACAAGGCTGTGGTCAAATTAAATCCATCAAAGCCTCATCTCCTTTCATGTCTAGTGTCTTTTGAACCACTACAGCTCCCTGGGAATCCACAACATAGTTTCGCTCTCCATCAATACTCCGTGCCGGGGCACATGTCAACAGACAACTCAGAATGTGTGCCTGATTTCTGCACTTCCTTTAGCTGCAGCACGAATACGGGACCGACCGTCTCGATTGGCCAAGATATGGGGCCTAAGACCCTAGTGGATCTGAGAAAGTGTGCGAATCTGGGCCGTTTTAGGGACATCTGTGCAGGATGCGACTCTGCTCAATGGTAATAATGTTAGAACTATTCTATAGCCTGAGAATGATATAGCTTCGTCTCATGTCTACAATACTCAAACAAATGACGATGCAAAATTTGGCTTTGAAAACCAGCCACCAGACGAAATTGTATTAATAGCACTAAAGTCTGTGTGCCGCGAAGCTAAGATGTGTTGGGAACTGCGCAAAACATAAATATCAACATCAGACCCCTCTTCGTGGGGGCTGAAAGTTGATTTATTTTTCTCTACTCTGTACTCCGTACAGGGAGATCGAGCAGATACTTGGGAGATTGTGAAGTGCCCCTGGCCGTATTCACAATGTCGGATTCAGATACCATTACGACCTTGGCTATGTCAAGTGTCTTCACACCACCCGCCTCATGCTCTCAATCATGGACCTATGAGGCCTCAGCGTTCAATAATATTCCAAGGGGTATCTTGCTACAGAATGCCGCCTATGACGATCAGGCGGATCCGGACTGTTTTCCTTCGGGCTATAGTCAGTACGAAAGAAGACAACCTACCATCACATATAGCCCAGGTTGGTGTCCAGACGGATACACCTCGGCCGATCTAGTTGTTCACAACCCAGTCACCACTGCTATATGCTGTCTTTCGTAAGTAAAGTAAAGAGAAAAAGAGAAGCACTTTTGTAGGCTCTGAGGCGATGACTGACTCATTGTTCTAGTAACTTCGAATATGTTACCGAAAAGAGAGCTGGGGACGTGACATATGCCGGATGCACAAGCATGCTATCGAGCGCAGAATCCACCATCGTGACGGTCCGCGAAGCCACTGGCGAAAGCACTCAGGTCATTGGACCAATTACCATGTGGGCACAGCCAATCGAAGTCCAACTAAAATCAGAAGACTCGAGTCTTTTCATTACCTCTTCTCCAACCACAACTGGCGCAACCCCGGATAGCTCATCTACAGCCACCGATCGTCAACCGTCACACACAGGGACCGTTGTCGATGTAGCCCCTGATTCAGACTCAGGTGGGCTCTCGACAGGAGCAAGCATTGGCATTGGCGTCGGTGTGGGAATGGCCTCACTCATTGTGATTGCTGGTCTGGCCTTTTGGTTCTTCAGGCGCCACCAGGCAAAGAAGCGAAACTTGGAGAATACAGACCTTTCATACCAGTCTGGGAATCCCGAAGCAAGTGAGCTCAGCGGTTCATTGGGCAACCCACCTCATTTGTATCAGGGCTCGGGCAACACAGCGCCGAGTGAGCTCGGTGGGAGCAGCGGACCGGCCGACTCCAGTGCCCAGTCTACCTCGCAGACAACACGGCTCTCTGAGCTTGAAGGAACAAGTCACGGTCGAAAATCTGTACATGAACTTGGTGCATAGCTCCTTTGGTTGCATTCTTGTCTTTTATCGCTAGCGTTCGTTCGTACGCACATGATGCACAGTCGGCATGGTGTTGTTGGGCTCCGTGATGTCTGTACTAACAGAGTCTATGCTTGAGCTTTATGCATAGTTGCTTTTGTTTCGATTCATGTCTGATCAAATTTGAATTATACCCCCTTTTCGCGTGACACTGGGTCCCTACCTTAATTCTTCTTAGCATGCACTAGTTTAATGCTAATCTTAATTGTGCAGTAATTATATCAGAATCATAGGAGAACTTGAATACTTAGATCACCAGGGGCACACTACTCCGTATCTATGTTTGAGTTGTTGAATCTGACACCGACTCATGACCTTTGTATACATGTAGTAATGAAGCTAAACACCAAGAACCAGTAGGGGGTGCTAAAGAACGCTAAACCAAAAAGGCGGACTAGATACAACATAGATCAACACCAGTAAAGAATACAATGTACGGAACATGAACCTCGGAAATCATAACAATAAGCTCAGACCGAGTTCCGATCGAGATCCTAACTAGCTAGCTAACAAGTTCAATGAAATGATTGGCTCAAGTTGACAGCTTGGCATCAACAGTGAGCGGCTCCAGGACCATTCTCCGGCGTTGAGGGCCGCCACGTTGCGCCGGTTGTGGCCAACCGCCAATGATTTGGCTGGAGATGTGATAGGGATCACTTCAGGTGTGGGTGTGTTGCTTATTGGTCAACAGGGTGAACCAGTCATATTGCCCCAATAGCATTCCGCTGCAATGCTGTCAGCTGTGGTCAGGCCGAAGAATGAATATTGCCTAAGCTATATGTGCTTTTTATGCTTAAGTTGCCCCTCATTGTGTCCCTAGAGCAACAGAACAGAAAGAATTGCCAGAGGAGAGGATAAGTTGATCGTCTCAGTTCAAAGCGATTGTGCCTGAAAAAGGACGCTAGTACATTTTGGGCTCCATTGTTCGGTTGATGCCTGATGATTTAGGCCCCATCCCCACCTGGGCCATCCACATCTTCAATCTCTCTTCTTCTTCTCCCATCAACCCTCCATCTAATCTTCGATTCTTTCTTTTCCTTTCCCTTCCTCTCTGCATTCCTTCTTTCTCTGCAGCTCTTCTCGTTTCATGGAAAACACCACCAAAAGCATTTATCATTGCAAATAAGTCGTTCCCGATTAGTTCCGCCCCTGAGAAAAACGCTCGCGTTTGGCCGAGACCCGAATTTACTTCGATTCTGCTTTTTTTCGGTTGCCTCTAGGCAAGACTCTTTTTTGTGGCCCGATCTCTGGACTCGATTTCGCCTCGGTTCCTCCCCAGCACCGGGTTGCTTGATCACGATCTCCAGCTAGTCTTTCAGCCCTCCAAGTCTTCAATCTTCGGCATCGCGTTTACTATTCTTTCTTTTTTCATCTTTCCATTCGACTGGGATTTGCAGAGCATCTCCTTCGGACGTTTTATCTTTTATTCAGGGTCTTGCTCCACGCCTGCCTTTTTCTCCTCAACAATACCCTCTTAATTGCTTTTTTTCTCTTCGAGGTGTCTGTCAACCTATCATCTCCACTTCGGTCTCCTCGGTACACAAACGGGATTGCAACCTTTAAAATCAGTACATTCCTTTGTACAGCTTGGTTTTCGTGGCATTTGCCATCTTCGTTGCTCGCCTCTCGCTCACTTTTGCGTTTCTTCACCTGTGATCGGTACGCGTTGATGCCCATCCCATCGTTTTGACCGTTCTGACCATTATCTTGAAAACAGAAACACGAGTCGCGTCCACCTTTTCTTTTTCAGCCGTTGGAAATCGAACCTGCAGGCGTATCTCAGCGCCCGTTCTTGCATAGAAAAATAATTCCTTAATCACCGGGAAGTGAGTCCAGCTTTGTGGTTGACCCCAAACGCTCACATCGAACCCGGACGTCCAAAGACACGACTTGCCCCGATCGCATTCCGTTGCACATATCTACAAACCGCCCTTCCCGATCGAATATGAGTATGGACGCTGGCGGTCTTGCTCACATGGCTTACAACTCTTCCTTCAACAACGGCAGTTCCCTGGGAGTGCCGGGTTCTGGCTTTGCGTCTCGCGGCAAAGGCTCTCACATCAAACGTCTGAGTGTGCCTCCCCAGGTTGCTACCATTGATGAGTCTCAGGCATCCGCCTCGGTTTCCACTCCCCGTACTAGCCGGTCTCATCTTTTGGCGGGGTTACGCACAGCCCCAAAGTCTGCCACAATCCCGTCTGAACATCAGCAACGCAGCGGAATGGAAGGCGCACGATTCTCTGGATATCCTAGTCGAGGGACTGACCGGGTCCCACAAACTGCGACCGGAACTGGATTCCCGCAGCAGGCTTACACGACTAGCTCGACTTCGAATCGCAACAACTCGCATCACAACCGCATGATGTACACTATGCCAGAGCAGGTACTCGCCCCTCCAATTCTTGAAATGGCCGGTGGTGATATTCCCATTGATGAGAACATGTACGCGGAGTTGATGTCAACCAACCTATTCCTTGCAGCGCAGCAGCAGCGCTTGCAGCAGCAGTTGATCAATGTTACTGCTGCAGCCCAGCAATTCCAAGGCCTTAATCTCGGGATGTCTCTGCCCCAGCAACAGCAGGTTCCTGCGCTCTCCATCCCTGGTATGGGATTCTATCAGCAACAGCTTCAGCAAGGCGTGCAGCCTATTGTGCAGCCGGTTCCTGGTCAACCTGGAATGTTCTGTGTCTTCAATCCTCTGACTGGTCAACAAAGCTACATCATGGACAACAACAACCAGGACGATCGTCAGCAACAGCTCTACCAGGATGCCCAGACCTATCTCGGCCAGCAAGTTCCTCAGTTCCGTGCAGAGATCTCTCCGCCTGTGGAATCCGCACACTCTACCATGCAGTTCCCGCAACCGATCTCCCCTCCCGTTGGCAGCCCGTCTCCACCACACGACTCTGTGAATTCTCTTCGCCGAGGTCACCGCAAGAACCCCTCGTTCAACCCAGCTATCAAGACCAGCATTGATACTATGAAGGCCAACGGGGGATCTGGACCTAGATCTGCTGCTCTGCCGCCGACACCCGCTACGGGAACATTTGGGCCCGGTCAAGGTCGTGCTGGTGAGCACCCGATGCGCCAGCCTCGTGGACCTCCTTCGCTTGAAGACCTTGTGTCCAAGCCCACATCCAAGCATGAAGGCAGCAAGAACTTTGCGACCCGTCAGCGACGTCGTGCCGTTCACAATCTTGTTCGCGCGGGGATCGAACGTCGTGGTGATACACGCAGTTTTGGATACCATAGCAGCGGAGGCACCAATACACCTTCAAGTGAGAAGGAGTTTACTTTCTCGGATGGCGATGATGCCACCGTGCGCAGCGGTGGAAGCCTCTCCAGCAAGCCCAGCCTAGGCAGTCTGCGAGCAGTTGCCAATGGTGCCATTGGGTCCGAGAGAAAGGAGAAATCTGGCCGGGAGCGCAAGTCCCCAGATAGTCCCTTCAGCATTGCGACTCCAACTAGTGAAGACGGTGGCTATTTTGGTTCAAAGTTCGTTGATGCTCGCGGAGATTATGCTCCCTCCCCTAGTGCCAGTGGCACCTCGTCACCCTCAGTGGCGGCTGTTGTTGCTGGCCAGGGGCCGGTAGCTCAGGCACCAGAACGGCGCAAGACGCCGATGCTGGTGCTGTCTAGTGCTGAAAAACGCAAGACCTCCTTCATGTAATGCCGAACATCACGCGACAGCGACGTATGACCTTTTGCCTTTTCCCTTTGCCAATTGGGCTAGCTTTTTGTTTTTCTTGCCTATCGATCCTTGATCAAAAGGCTTCGGTAGTGGCTAACCCTCTGCCATTCCTTCTATTATTACTCTATTGCTGGCAACTCATGCTAAGGTTTATGTTTTCGTGACGAAAGACCTTGATCGGTCTGAAATGACTTATTCTTGCTTTCTCTTATTGCTTCTCTCCATTCTTTCTACTATGTTTCTATCCTTCTGCACCTTGGCTTCATTTCACCCGAAGCTGCGCAGACTGGTTTATTTTCTCGGTCAAGTGAGCTTGAGGTCGGAAGAGCGACTGTCCCAATATCTTTGTATTCTCTTCCATTCTCTCCTTGCCTTCTGGTGTACATCTGGTTATGTACAGACAGCTCTCCCCGGTGCATTCTCTGAGTCCAGATTACCCCGGGGAATACATATCTTGGCAGCAATTGTCTGGTTTTAAGTATCTAACTTGTATTTGGTTATGTTGATCATACTCCGTGGACAATTTTAGCATATAAGTAGCTTTAAATCTAACAGAATAGCCAGTCGGACTATGCAAATAAACTACTCAGTTCCTGTAGATAGATTTCATCCTGTCCTACGACGACCCACGTGGGATATCTACTGGATATCTAAGTAGATATGTATCGACAGCTGTGTAGGAAGGTCGTGCATGCTTTCCTTGGCTTTCTTTTGTCTTGCTGCGCTGCCAATTTGTGGCCTTATCTTTTAGGCGGATAGTCCTCGAGGAAACTGCGAGCAGATTCATGGAAGCCTCGAGGACCGAATCTGTAGGGTGGATTTGTACTTGTGGATACACCATGATTTGCGCTGTCAAAGCATGCTTTGAAGCACTTCTTCGCACAGCAGCATTTATGTGATAGCGAACTAAACCAATAACGAAATCATCATCATCGTGCTGTAGCAATGCAACACATGTCAAGATGCTAGAATAGGCAGCTTGGCTTTTGCTATACCACAACCAGAGGCCTGTGTTATTCCCATATTACGTACCTCAGGTCTAGCCTTACAGTTACAGAGCCGGGTTGTATGCTGATTATTATGGAGGGTGACTCCGAGCTCGGAGTAGCTGGAAACACATCTCGGTCTCATTTTTACACTTTGAGCTTTCCCCCTCAAAAGACAAAATTAAAGGACCCATACCAAAGACTGAGAATGAGAGTAGCGATACAATTAGAGGCTGATAGGGTTGAGCCACCCCCTCCTAAACAACATAAGGGTCAATGAAAAAAGGTCGGGGAGTATGAGCTTCATATTGTTGGGAGTCGATACTGCTACTTGGTTTGGTCCCTCAAACCAAGACCTCATAGCTTATTGTCCGCTTACACTATCAACAGATGAATACTTTGTTGGGCCGCAGACCACAGCCCAATTCTCCTGTATGCGTGCAAAGCGCTCCGTAGCAACCCGGTTGTGATAATTTACCAGGTTGCCCTGCCAATCTCAAATTGAATATCGAACTTAGAATGAATGCAACCATATGTGACTATCCATGGATATATCTGCATATGAAGATATACGTAGATGTCTGCTGAAGTAGCTGAGCTTCTAGGCATGCATGGTTCATCATGAACCATGGTACCACCACGGGCCTTAAAACCTTGACACAAACCCTAAATGGACAGGATGCTTGCAGATGAATCTGAAGAAATGATGGTAAGAAGACGTCGAGGCAAACTTGACGTAAGTGAGTCCTCTACTGTAATTTCAATCTCAAGTTAAGAAGGGTTTCTGTTGAGAAGCTTTGGGACCCGAGCGATCTTGATGCCTTGCTGTCATAAAGACAATCATATTGTCATGATAGAAATGTTGGATGAGTAGAAGATCGGATGAATGCTTCCGGACCATGCAAAGAGCCTGAAATCATAGCTGCTTGATTTGAGTCTGTGCCTATCCGAGGATAGAGCAGCCGGACCTCCGTGGCACATGTGTTTTACGCAGCTAATATATAGTACCCAGGTCAGCTCTGCAGTCCGAGCTTAAGTACTGGTCCCTGCGTCCTTGCAGGTTGCACCATCATCTCCGGTACGGCTGGTCGGGGGAGAGGGCCGTGTGACTGTGAAGGAGGGAGAGGGTGGCACGGATGGTTGTGCGGTCGCATCGTTGCATGCGGATATGGGATAGAGGTGGAGGAGAGGATTTCTAGCTAGGAATCTCATGTAGTTTTGACATTAGTCCGATGTCAATCTAGTTAGGCAAGGATACAAGCGATGTCGGGTATAATTCACGTTTGATAATTGACACCTGGAATAGAAAATCCAGGTCTCATCTGATATTTCTCCAACGGTCTCCGATGCAAATTCTATTGGAAGTAACATTCAAATGCCACACATGAGAAAGATGTTCGGCCCTGCTGCCTCTACCCCTTGACTGCTGACCATGGCTAGGATGAATCGAGATCTAGTCAGCAGCCACATCTGTAAGCTTAAATCATCAAAGCCCGCTCAAGGTAGCTTTGAGGAAGTAGACCTTGGGTGATATTCATTACCTAGATAAGAAATCTACATCATTGGGTGGCACAATGACGAGTGAGGAACCCATAATAGATGTCTTGGTTGAGACCATGAAAGGGGGCGTTTCAAGCACCCAGGAATGCATGTGTGCTTGTTGCACTACTCAAGTTATTGAACATGGCTCTATAATTGGAAAGCATCTAAACAGAGATTAAGAGAGGAACACATCTCCATCTATCAGTATAGTGTTTTCATTCGTGTACCCTGTACATTGCCGTGACAGAGACAAACCTTTAACAACCCTACTAGGTTTGATAAATTTTGGCCTATAGTATGTAGGTGGATGATCAGAGAGGCTGATCTCCCCATGTAACTTATAACTCGATCAAAATGTATCAGGCATTCATAGGAAGGAAGTGTCTTGCATGACAAAAATGTTTCGCCTGTCGGGTGATTCTCCATGATGTCAAAGGCACACAAGGGATGACTTGGCCTGGTTCACAATTACATCTCACACGTCAATATGAAAGTAGAACAATTAAGAGAAAGACCTTGGAAAGGTCCCTGTACCTGAAGTAACTTGAGAAACTAGGATCGACTCTAAATAATCAGAGCTGCTCCACTGATCTACTTCAATACCCGTTTGTGAAGATCGCTCCTCATGTCTTGTTACCCACATACCATTTGGCTTGACGCGGCCATAATATTCTTTTCTTGACTTTGCGGACTTGTGGGACCTCATGGGCCTGTGAAACCCCTGGTCTCTTTCACAATGAGCTCGGCTCCGCGGCCTCTGTCCCAATTGGGGTGACTTCTGCCCGGCCAACGGTCGAGATCCGATGAGAATTGCCAATACACGATCCAGAACATCATCTGCGAGGAAGACCAATTCCGATTCTATCCAGAGAGTCCGATCTCGTTCGACTAATGTGCCAATTACTCACTGTGCATCTACAGTGGAGATATTCAATCTCTATACAGTTTTCACCATTCTAGTTGTCAAGTTCTCGGCCTCGGTTATTTCTCCACTCTCACCATCGAACTTGCCAGCTGATTGACCATCGTGGCAAAACCTGCCATTCCCTGGCACGGGTATAGCCTCTTTACTCCGTCTGGCTACACGGGACCATCATGGCCCAAAAGAAACTGCCCTCAATGCAGTCCCATTGGGCCTCTGACGCTTCTTGATATGGCCCGTGTGCTGCCCAGTAACTGGAAAAGCCCTTTTGATTTCTAATTCTAGTCCTGCCTTTAACTGATGAGATTCTCGTAAATATAGAAACTTGCATTTCAGACTTGTGTTCACTGCCACTTTTGTATTGATTTACCTTGCCTGATTTCTTTACCCCCTGCCACTTCCTCCGATGTTGCAGTAGTCGTTATTTTCCGATACATTATCCTGTATCTGACTATGTACCTGTAACATTATTGCCATTGCTAACACGACTTTCTCCGATCTCAACTCCCCAAGAAGCTCTAGAGCTGGCGTGCAGGTTCGTGCCAGCTCTTTTTGAATTTTGGCGCCAGTGTCTCTTCCTTCCGTGCACTTCTTGTTTGGGCAAGGTGAGCTCACTGCCTTTCTATTCCCGCCAAAGGACCTGAAGACTTTGGGAGCATGAGCCTTCCTCGTGTCATCTCTGACATTTCACATAGCTGACAGTTGCCGGGTTACAGTTGACCCCGGGACGACCTGGGCACATGAACCGCACTACCTGTGGTTGACCTTAGAGCTCGGTTGCCCAGGAGGTCTGTGAGCTCTACTGAGTAACCAAGAAGGTAGATGCTATCCCAAGGGAAGAAAATTACACCAAAATGGCGGGAGGTTATTTTGACCTTCCGATCTCCCACGGCGGCTCTGATCAACAATCGCCAAGCCTATCAGGGTCGTGTTCCTTTGAACCACCATTGCCAGGTGATAGCTTCAAGGGACAGCCTTTGTCGCAGGCGTGGAGAATAAGTGATGCAAGCGCACAGGGCAGGCATCGGAATGCAGGCATTCTGAAGACCACGAATTGCGTCAAGCTCACCGCTGCTGAATCTGTGTCTAGAGCACACAGTGGGCGTACGGTCGAATTCCGACTCGACCGAAGGGGCACTGATCTGCCGCAAAGACCTTTGCCCACTGCCAACATTCCCAGGATTCAGGAAAAGCTGCCCTTAAGTTCCCAACCGGGAACGCTAGTGGAAGACGATCCCTCTAGCGTGTCGATAGAGGCCACCGGCTTGACGATCAACACCAGAAACACCTCGTCAGGCAGTCTGGGAGAATATCAGCTTGATAAGGGTACGAATGACAAGGGGCGTGGCATCTGTTTCGCACATGAGAAGGCCCACAAGCTCACATCCCTTCTCAATTGTTCACAGAATTCCCCGAAGCCCAATCTGCAGTGCAGTCTAGTATCATCTACTCCCTCAACTCCCACCGAAGTGGTGTATCCCACCGAAAATGGCAATAATTTTTCTGTGACTAGCTTCTCCGAGAAACAACTCTTCGATGACCTAGATGAACATGAAGTGGACCTCCTCAATAGGCAATCTACAACACACAACTCAGAAGCCCGTTATCTGGTGCATCAAATGTCATCTCGCGATCTCAACTTTCTGAATCGCCTTCAATCTCCTTCTCCCGGCTTGCAACCTGGGGACCAAGACACTGCTAGTGAGGATATAGACTCATACGAGTCTTCTGAGACACCAACGCACTACCGTGCAGGTATTCTTTCGTCTTTACTCAAGCTCTACGACCAGTCTCACTCTGATTCCAACCGAGGTCGGAGACGGTATGGGCACTTTCGAAAAGACAGCTCTTCTGAGTTCAGCGGACGTGGCCTGTCCCCGGACTCAGTTTGGAAACCACAGAGGAAGTGGTACGATAAATCTTCCACTCGTTCCAGTATTTCCTTGGCTGGCTCATCCCGTCACTCTCCTTTGGCTATGCTTACACGCTCCCGCAGCAGTGGTGCTGCCATTCCCAACTTAGGGGGCCGCTCACGTCCCAAGCCCCAGCTTGATGACGAGATCCATATCACTGTTCACATTGCAGAGCTTCTGTCTCGACAGCGGTATTTGATCCGGCTTTGCCGCGCTTTGATGAAATACGGAGCTCCAACGCATCGTTTGGAGGAATATATGCGCATGACAGCTCGTGTTATCCATATTGAAGGCCAATTCTTGTACATACCCGGATGCATGATCATGTCCTTCGATGATGCCTCCACACATACAACAGAGGTCAAGGTTGTGCGGTCCATTCAAGGTATTGACCTTGGAAAATTGGCGGATGTGCATGAGATCTATAAAGAGGTGATTCATGATGTTCTTGGATTTGAGGAGGCAATCCAGCGACTTGATGAGATTATGAAAAAACCGAGCAAATTCCACATTTTGTTCCTCATCTTCGTCCACGGCTGTGCCAGTGCCTCGGTTGGGCCCTTCGCTTTCAATGCCCGACCAGTTGATATCCCGGTGGCATTCTTGCTAGGCTGTCTCCTCGGTGTGTTGCAGTTGATCATGTCACCCAAGTCGAACTTATATTCGAATGTATTCGAAATTTCTGCCGCCGTGCTAACATCATTCCTTGCACGAGCTTTTGGGAGCATCAGATTTGGAGGGGAACCTTTATTCTGCTTTTCTGCTCTCGCACAATCGTCCATCGCCCTCATCTTGCCCGGTTATACCGTACTTTGTGCCAGTCTGGAGCTTCAGTCGCGCAGTATTGTTGCAGGGTCTGTTCGAATGGTCTATGCTATTATCTACTCATTGTTTCTGGGGTTCGGCATTACCATCGGAACGGCCGTGTATGGTCTGCTCGACTCTCAGGCGTCAACCGAGTACACTTGTCCGCCAAGCCCCATCCAAAACGAATACTTACAACGGTTCCCGTTTGTGATACTATTCACGATATGTCTGGCAATCGTAAATCGTGCCAAGTGGAAACAAATACCGATTATGATGATGATATCTATGGCTGGATATGTGACCAACTACTTCAGCGCCAAGCGCTTCTATTCCAATACTCAAGTCTCTAATGCCTTGGGCGCATTTGTCATTGGCGTGATGGGCAATTTTTACAGCCGACTACGCCATGGGCTTGCCGCCGCGGCGATGCTGCCGGCGATCTTCGTCCTTGTCCCTTCCGGTCTTGCTGCCAGTGGATCTCTGATATCAGGCATTACTTCTGCTGAGGAAATGACTCGATCTCCATATGCGGTTGTCAGCAATGGGACACAAGGCTTCGTCGATGCGGCAAAATACCTATCGACTGATGAGGCTAGAGACCAGAGCTACGGAGTTGTCTTCGATATTGGATATGGCATGGTCCAAGTTGCCATTGGTACAACTGTTGGTCTTTTCCTGGCCGCTTTAGTGGTATACCCACTTGGCAAGAAACGGAGCGGACTCTTCAGCTTCTAGGTTCTCGAGCCTCTAGTCGTCTGCATATCTCTCTTCTTGTGCCAGTACTCTTTTGATGGACTTGCTTTGTTCTTTGTCTCACACCAGTCACCCAAGTATCCTCAAAATTCCGCATATGTGAGCCCCGACTTTGATCAACTAGTGTTCACTTGCTATATCTCTAATCATGTTCTATTCTATGATCATTGCCAGTGTAAAGCAAGTTGGCCTCTTTGCTGCCTCACATCGACTTTTCCATGTTTCTGTTGATCCATTTCGCTGATCAAGTTTATACTGACTCACTGTCACGGCTGTCTCCCATTTGGAGATATATAGAAGCTACGATTCTTACGAGTCACGATCAAAATCATCGAGCACCTTCATTTGCATGTCCTTTCTATCGCGTTGATTCTTTTATTAATTCAAAATTCTACGGCGAAAAGCAGCTGTCTCGTCTAAGGTTATTTGTATATGCTGTATGTTTATTTGCCAGTTATTGCTGCTTGTGCATGGATCCCAGCTTTTTTTTTTTTTTTTTTATCAATTTCAAAGGATCAATCATTGGAGCACTGTTATTGATGTTCTCTTTTTGTTTCCCTTAATCTCCTTTGTATTTGAACTGTTTTTGGTTTGCTAAATATAATATACCCAATGATCCCTTGAGATACCTCGGCTATACCAGCTGATCGTTTGATTGTCAATCCAAAGTCTTGGTGTATGATACTTCAAACAATCAACTTCAATCCTATTGGCCCTCGACAGAGATATATATGTATGCATGTAGGCCTCCTGCAAGGGAGGATATGTACGCAGCCGGCTTCGCCCTTAAATTTAAACCCCGCGAGAGCATCTGGCGAATGAAAATCATTACATTGTTCATAAAGATCTTCATTCAAAGCCAATATCAAGGCAATCAATCATCGACGTCATGTATGAGGCACCATTGAACTACCTATTTACGACCATCTCAATTCCCCGTCCTAGACTCGCTAGGGCGGATCTAATGGTCCCCATGGAGCACTAAACCCGCAAAATTAGATCCCAAGCTCCGGGCTTGTCAAAATCATTCGAACACCATGCCATGATACCAGCCCCGTAAATGCGCCATCCCCCAGTCCATGATATTAGGCTGGAGGTTCATCAAGATCATCGCTATGAACTCATTCGTGGTGAACTCCCGCTGTAATTTCCAAATCAGGAAGCAGAAAAACGGACGAAAATGAAGAACGAAAAGCCGGAAAAAAAATTACTGAAAATATACGGAGAAGGTTCCCGGAAAAAAAAGTCTGGATAGTAGTTTCTATCGTCTTTCGAGTTGACTAAGAGCCCCTAGAATGAGACCCAGATCTTCTTTGATTCTCATTGGTGGAGGTTCTTCACCGTTGCCTTCGATTGCGAGGCGTTGCCTGGTGTTTTGAGCATCACGCTCTTCCAGGCGTTGTGCGCAAACACGTAGTATTCGGGACGAAACAGCATCGGCAGAGGCGCGGTACAATTCGATATCGTGGACACCAGCTGCAAAGGCATCTAGCGTTGGTGCTAACCCAGATGTGATGCGGGATAATTGAGCAGAGACGGCAGATGGAGTGATAGGTGGTCGGATTGAAGATGGGGTAGATGAATCCTCTTCTGATGGTTGAGTCAGAGGATTGAGGGATTTGAGGATGGCTTGTTGAGAGGGGTCTAGGAGAGAAGAATCGACATCTTCACGTTGTGATTTGCGCGAAGTCTGTTTAGTCGTTTGTTGGTCGTCGGATTGGGGATCCGCCTTAAGAGTTGGAATTGCTGGCTGCCGAAGAAGTGCATTAAGCGAATGCCTTTCTTTCTGCAATCTGGGAGTTGGTTAGTCCCTTGCGTTCGTGACATCTCTCAATGGTATACATACTTCTGTATATGCTCCTCCAATTCCTTAATCTTATCTGTATTCTGCACATTCCGCGGGTTAGGCTTTTTGACCACCACAGCTGGAGGGTTCAAATCTTCCCGACTGAACCAGTTGGAAAGATCTGAATTGGACGAGAATTCTCGAAGGATTTCCTCTTGAATCACACGAGCTGGAAGACGTTAGGTTAGGGATTCCCTCCTAGACAAACCGCTAGTTTCCACATACCTGCTAAACGCGCACTTTGATCGTCGGAGTTCGAGCCCCCTGAAGGTTTCTCTCCTATTGCTCGAGTGGCACACCAAATCAACAATTGCCGCATCCTCCGTGGCTCCGGAAGCCCGTCATCAGCGATGTGTTTGTAGAAATCTGCAGTACCGACCTCTCGGTGGGGTAGAGCTATATAGACAAGAGAGCCAAGATTAGCATTTGACCATCACAGCCCAAGCCAAAGCAATGAACTTACCATTCGAGGTCCCCGAATCAATTAAAGAGCTGGCCCTTCGCCCGCGCATGCCTAAGCTGCTTCGCCGTCGCCCTTTATCGCCTTTATTACCCTTCCCACCTCTAAACTCTTTATTGCGCTGGATCACCGGGGTATCAGCCACAGGAAGTGCCACCTTTGTACCAGCTGGCGGTTGTTCTGGGGACTTGTATCCATTTGACTGAGGCACTGGCAATTGTGATTTCGTCTTTGGGGGTCGTCCTGCTTTCTTCGGCTTCTTTGTTTCAGGCTGGTGCTCTGGGCTGTCACGATTTCGTGATGAGCGGGCCATGTTTGTGGTTTGATGTTCAGGCTCAGCGTTTGTTGATTTTGCGGTCCCTCGAGTTGGTTTCCTACTTGGGAGCTCCACGCTTTTTCCCTTTGCTGGTACCTTTGCTGGTACCTTTGCTGGTACCACACTTGGAGTGCTCTCGTCTCCTGCTCGCTTTTTTGGTGGCCGTCCTCTTCTTGGTGTTGACTTAGGAGGCGCATTTTCTGCGTCTGATCTAAGATCTTCTGGGATCGCTTCGATTGATGGCCTGGGCTTCTTTGATGGTAAAAGAGAGAACTGAAATCCTTCACCGTCCTCCTCATAAACTACTGAAAAGACACAATTAGACATCTTCTCCCAATCGTCGCGCGACAAACTCTGTCCCCAGTAAGTTACTCACCAGCTGGTCGCTTTCCGACCTTGTTGGTGCTGTCTTCAATCTCTTTTTTACTTGCGCTGAGTCGCGTGGTCCTCCTTTCCTTGCCTTTGCCGGTTCCCCCCGACACAGTTGCAGAACGCGATTGTGCCCGCTGAGCAGCCATTGTCACCGTACCCAACAGTTCGCGACGCTTTGTCTTGGTCTTTGTGGTCGCCAGGACCGTGGTTGTCATGTCAAGAGGGGTTCACGTGGGGTTATTATGGTCGGATGTAAGCGTATGGGGTAGCGAAGTCAACACCCTCGGTTCCGTTCTCGATACTTCGCTTCGTGGTGCTTTGCTCTCCAGTCTGGTACCCCTGGTGAAAAGGCTTCCTGGAGGAAACAAGCGCGATACTCGGCTGCGTGTAGATATCAAAACTGGCTCAACCCCCTGAAAAACGAGGCTAGCTCAACCCAGCGATCACAAAAGGGGCAGCTTGTTGGTTTGGTCGCCGACGTGTATAAGGATTGCGGCACAGTTGAGTTATGGTCGGGTCGGCCGGCTCGCGGGCGGAATGTTAGGCGCGGGTCGCGTCCCAATTCAAAGCTGCAGCCGTAGAGCAGCCGATCAGGCGACTGATTCGATCCAATCGCGAAATTGACACGCAAGGGAGGACCGGGCAGATCGAGGCGGTGGTGAGTGGTGAGTGGGATTCTCGCACGCGGTTGTTTTGGTCGGGCGCGTGGGGACGGCGCTAGTCTATTTTGGGACTATTGACCGTTATACTTCCAACGGTGGTCTTCGTCCTTTTTACTCTCAACTACATGTAGGTTATTGTAGTTTACTCGTCTGCAATATATCAAACTGGATTTATGAATAGCTGTGGGATTTCATCTTTCTCTCATATTTTCTACTATGCTCCTTTCCCAATTGCAATGCGCAGATGCTGCTAGATAAAACGCTATGATGCTTTCACCAGAATACAGATAACCCCCAACACCAGTGTTGAAAAACAATATGTTCAGTGAGAAAATCTGGACGGGAGTTGAGCCCTATCCACTCTAGAGGAAACAGAAGGACAGATCACTTGACCATCTTGGGAATGGCGGAGGGATCAGTTGGAGGTGCCAGGCTGCCCTCGATGCGTCGCTTGGCATCTTGCATTTCCTCGGCGGTGATATTCTCTGCCTTCTTGGGCATATCAGGTTCATACTGAGGGATGTCCGGGCTGTGTCCGACAGACATACCAACTCGGATCTGAATGGGAAGAAATTGTTAGCATGGAATCAACGGACCACATATTAAGAGTTGTTCGGTGCTTACCAAAGTCTCCAAAGCACCCTTGGAATTGTCTGCAAGGTCCTTGTCGAAGTTGACCTTGCCATCTTCAAAGAGCACCAAGAGGGTGCTGCCGCCGAATTTGAAATAGCCCAACTCCTCAGCTCGCGAAACCTTCTCACCGGCTTTCCGGGTGATGACGGTGCTGCCGACCATCATCGCACCAACACAGACAACCATAACTCGGCCATGTTCAACGGAATCAATGGGGATAAGAATGCGCACATTCTCACCGTAAACGTCTAAAGCGGATCGAATGGCCATGGGATTGACTGTATAATACTCGCCCTCGATGGTTTTGGGTTCTCCCATAATTCCATCTACGGGGATATGGAAACGGTGATAATCTTGAGGTGCCAGACGGAACACTCCAAGTGCACCGTTTCGGTATCGAGCAACGTCTTCGGGGTAAGCATCGCCCAGCAATCTTTCGATGGAAAACTCGCGGCCCTTGACCCAAATGGTGGTTGCATCGCTCATGCGGTCAAATACCACCGAGCGACAGTCGGCGGGGGACACAACAACCTTGGGTTCATCGGGAGCGGAGCATGGACGGGCATCAGGCTTGAGGGCACGGTAAAAGAATTCGTTGAAATTGCTGAATTTCTCCACTGGCATCAGGACTTCAGACATGTCTAGCTGGTGGAAGTTGAT
The DNA here is from genome assembly GCA_027569675.1 of Penicillium crystallinum. NCBI lineage: Eukaryota > Fungi > Ascomycota > Eurotiomycetes > Eurotiales > Aspergillaceae > Penicillium > Penicillium crystallinum. Next base: position 107,158 of record JAPDKR010000068.1, read on the forward strand.
GAAGTCCTTGATCTGTGATGCCGAGGCAGGGTCGTCATACTTGCGACCCTGCTTAACACTCAAAGAGCGAAGCACGCGACGGACTAGTAGATCATGTCAGCAGGTGTTGTCTTTTTCTTCCTCTTTCTTTCTTTTCGTTCAATTAATAGAATTAGGGTCAGGGGCTGCATACTTCGCTTCTTTTCCATGTCACGGCTCTTGATGCCCTTGTAAAGGAGACGAATTCCGAGACGCACATAAACACTCATGCGTTCCTCGTTAATCTGACCAGTGATACGATCTTGGACAAGGATGTTGGCCGAGTTCGCTCCAAGCTTGTATCCACCATACGAGATCTTCGTGATAACTTTAGAGTACCATTTGCGTTGTGCCTGACTGGAAGTCACAAAGCCACCCATCACCAAGTTGTCAACCTGGCGCCAGTCACGACTTGCGCATGTCGCAATGTGTGTGATAATATCCGCGTCCGAGCGTTTTGCGAGACGAGGCTGGTGGCATAATGGACACTCGCGAATCTCAATGACGTGTTCCTCATCCCTCTCATCGCCGAGATCATCGGGTTGGAGGTCCTCATCAGTGGAGATAGATTGGTCCTCAGCCGAGATAGTTGGGATGGAAGTTTTGTGTGGATCGGCATTGGAAGCAGCTGCGGTGTTGGTCTCCAAACTGTGCTCATCGCTGCTTGATGGCTCACTGTCTTGGCTTCCAGAGTTCGACGAAGTAACCAATGGGCTCTGGGGAGCCATTGAATTTCGCTTCTGCAGGGTTTGAAGGGTATCCTCTAGACAAATCACAGCTTGGTCGAAAGAAAGATCGTCCGATCCATTCGACTCATTCTCTGCACTGAAGCGTTCAAAGAAGCTGTCAATTGTCGACTCCTTCAATGTTGAACCAAGGGTGTCAAGCATCGTGGTCATTTCCACCTTGTCGATACGACCACTGTCATCAGCGTCATATTGGTTAAGCATCAACCTCCAGAATTGCTGTCGAAGAGCACTGTACGGTAAGTACTTGGCTTTGACATGCAGCTCTGGTGAATGCTTGTCTTCCCATCTATCTCTATTCTTGAGGATTAGGGGAATGGTATAAGGCCGGAAGCCATCCTCATCGGGTGGCGGGGCTGAATCGCCATCATATACGTTTGTCGTAGATGGCACTTGCAATGTACTGGCGCCATCCATCGCCGAGATTCCTTCTTCCGGGAGGGACGAAGGTGCGAGCAAGGTTGGCCCAGGGGCGTCGAGCATCGATTGGCTTGAGACTGAAGTGGCGGAGTTACGCGTCTTTAATATGGGCCGAGCCATTCTGGAGAGACTGGATGAAGAGTGCGATGGGCTGACCCCAGAGCGGGAGGGACTATTTCCAGATCGTGTGCGAGAGCGGTCGCTAGATTTGAGAGCGGTCGTATCAACTTCCTCGGGCTCCTCTACAAAGAGATACAAGCCTGTCTCAGGGTCTGCTTCTGGGCCGGACCGGACGAGGTTCTGGAGGGGGAAGCCTGCGGAAGCAACAAAATCATTTCCCGAGAACTTGTCTCGATCCATCACAGTGAAACCAATGGTATAGGACTGTTCATGTCGCATCACCTGGAACACCATCTTCTCATTATAAACCGGGTTGAGATTATGGCGGATGACAGGAGTTCTCAAAGTCTTCCTTCCAAGAGAGGTCACAACAAAAGGATCCATATCGAACGATGTCCGCGTCACTAAGGCATGGGTTAAGATCTATCGTTTTGCACGCAAAGAGAGCACACATACCATTTCGTTCAGGGGGAAGATCAGTCACTCGAACAATCTCCATGAATACAATACCCTGTACTCCAGTTCCCGAGCCTGAGAACTGGTAGGCACGAGCTGCCAGGGACTTGCGTCTCAAGCGAGCTAATCGAAGTCGCCGGCGACGCTTTTCCACCACTTCCGCGCCGCCCAGATCATCAACCTCATCAGAAGTCCCCTCTTCCCGGTCCAAGTCCTCGAGATCGGCAGGGGGAATTTGATCATCCTCATCTCCCGAATATACCAATTTCTTGAACTTGCTGTATACGTCCGCCGGTGCGGCAGCGGGGTTTGCGGAATCGGCCAACGAGAACTGGAGCAGAATTTCACCCGACACAGTGCTGTCCTTCTTCTTCGATGACTTTCGTTTCGAGTTCAAAGTGTACCATTTGGGCTGTGGATCGCGTCAGCGCAGTTCTCAATCGTCTGAGCAACGTGGCCCTTCACCTCTTGGTTCACCTGTCCATCAACGAAGATGTCCTCCAATGCAATATCGAATTCGCCCAAGTAGTCCTTGCCAAACCGATCATGATCCCAGCATATAGCTTCCAACAGCGGTACCCCCACTATGGGCATGTCAAACGAGACGTTCCATTCTGGGTTTAGGGTCTTGAATATCGTCGGAGTCGACTGCCTTGCGTCGCCCAATGTAACTACCAGATACTGTACAGCGTGTCAGCGGTCTCGGGTTGAATTGGCTATACGGGGCAGGGTACTCACTGGGTCGCTCGTGCCACCTCGATCTTTCGCTGCGAGGTTGCGCCCCTAAAGAAACCATTGGCGTCAGCATGGGAGCCCACACGACCACAAGAGGTTACACCATTCCATTCAGCACTTACCCGGATCACCGAAACCTTGAGCAGTAGAGGTTTGGTTTCTGCAGATCGCAAAGGACTGGTGCTTCTGCTTTGACCGGGAGTGGACGACGCGCTCCTCGCAGAGAGGTGCGAGCTCAACCGTTGGGGTAGTGTCAATCGGACCATTGCGGATGTGAACGGAATAACAAAATTGAGAACAAGTAAGAGAGTTGAGAGGGGAAAAAGCGTTGAGAGGGGTGGCTTGTAGCCCCTGGTCAACACGAACCCAGTGGCTTTTTGGTTTTAAGACCCCAGAGTTGATCGACGATCCGCTAGGTGCTTCGGGCCGATCACAAAAGGTGAGCCTAGGTTAACCCACCGAGCTACTCAGGTCTTGTTCTGAGGAGTTAGGGAAGTCGAGATTGACCTCACAGAGTACCGATCTCAACAGAATTATAAAGCACAGGCGGGGTGGGAGAGACAATGCAGTTGGGGGCAACTGGGGTCGACGTCAAAACAGCTCCACACCGCAAGTTATTCGTCCATTCAAAATGGATGCCTACTGTGTACCAGTTTACAATGTCGACATCATACATCTTTGCTCTTACAGTAGACCAGTAACCCCTAGGGATAGAACGGGCCAAATCATGTACATGTTAAATGCGGGCGATGCAGTACCCCGCACTTGTATATAATTACTTGTTTTTTTGTTTTGGTGTTTCGGATAACATCTGGATTATGAGAGTTATGTAGGAAGTGAGGCCCTGTAATTAGTCTTGACGTCGATTGGTTCGTCCCCAGACCTCATCGGCATTGGCTTTGCCCTTGGTTTCCGGCACATGTCGATAGATGAAGACACCGAGCAGTCCGGCCAGGGCAGCAAATACCCAATAGACCTTTCCACGCCCACCAAGAGCATCATTCAACACGGGGAAGAATTGTGCAACCACAAAGGTTGCAATCCAGTTCGCACCTAGGGCCCAGCTCTGTGCTGCACCAACGGCTTCTGGTCCGACAAGCTCGGATGCCAGGATGAAGGGGACCGGGCCCAGTCCGACCGCGAAACATGCCACAAAGAGCAAAGCGGCGATAGCTGTCGAAATCTTCCCATTCATATAGATGCTGAGTGCAAGAAGGACAGAGCTGCAGCCCATACCGCCGATGCTCAGCATGAGGCACGACTTCCGGCCAATGCGATCAGGTAGCGGAGAGCATGCCAGAGTGATCACGAGATTGATGGCGGAGATTATGACGGTGAGTAGCGCAGCAGTTGTGGGGAGAATGCTCTGAAGGAGGGATACGCTATACATGACAATGCTGTTCATCCCAGTGAGTTGTTGAGCGATCATCACGCCAACCACAGCAATGATCGCCGGGCGATAATAGGGATCTTTGACAACCTGCATGAAGGTAACGATGGGTTTCCTGAGTGTACCATCGCTGGGGGGAGAAAGCAAAGATTCTTCTTCGCCAGATGCAGGGCTATCTGAGACCCTCCAGCTCGCAATTTCCGCTTCGATATCGGCATCGCGACCACGGATCCGCTGCAAGACCCGGCGTGCCTGGCTGCCTTTCTGATGCTCGGCAAGCCAAGAAGGACTCTCCGGCACTAAGAATAACCCGATAAGTTCCAAAGCACCGATGATTCCAGCCACGGCTAGGATCAGTCTCCAGAGACTTGCTTCGCTCCAGAAGTATCCCAGGGATTGTGTTAAGAGGATGCCGACATTGGTCATGATCTGAGTGAAGGCACCGAAGAATCCACGAGCACTGGGAGGGGCGATTTCCGAGACGTAGATAGGGCCAACAACAATCGCAGCACCGGAGCCAATTCCTGAGAGGAATCTACCAAGAATCAGTAGCGGAATGGCTGGTGCAAGTGTCTCCGCCAGAGGTCCCAGGATAAAGAACACGGTAGTGACTCGCAATGCAAGCAGACGCCCGTATTTCGTTGCAATGGGCCCGGCCATTAGGGCACCAAGAAGCCCACCAAGCGTGTAGATCGAAGAAACGAGTCCGAATTGGGATGGCGTCATAGGGAGGCATTGCGGTAAACCATGGAATATATTTCTCACGGAATGATTACCCTGACGTTCGCACGTTATGACAGCTTGAGGGGCATTGAGTTCTGCCTAAAGGGTTCATATTGTATCAGTAAATGCTCGGTTTACATGGAGCGGGTGCTATCATACTAGATGGTAACCAAATTGAAGAGGACCAAGCGTAACAATAAACACTAGATAGACCAGATAAGGCGTCACCTTGAGCGGAGTTGACACGCTTAAAGCCATGTTGAGAGAACTTTCAGGTCGACCAGCAAGCTCCGGGGAGGTGGGAGGTGTGCACGAGAAGCGGGCCGAAGCTCGAGATGACGTTTACCGATGGCGGTCCTGACTTGAGAGGATGTGTAATGATCTATGGTCAATACGGCCAGACGATGAATGTCTGCCTAGCTATGGGAGCAAGTATCACATCAAGCTTCGTATCCGGTTGTACTCCGTAGTTTAGGGAGGTGTTTGAGGTGAAGCTACCTCCAAGTTCAATCGAAATGTGACATGTGATCTGACTAAGCGTTGACTCGGACTTTCTCGCATTGTACAATTCGGACAATATACATCGTAGTCCGTCTTCGAATCTTCCTATTCTTTCTCATATACGGTCTCAAGGACTGGAAATCGTGGAGAAAGCATCTCCACCAATGGAGTGACAACATCTCGGCCCCTTCTGATCCACAAATGAGTCTGACAAACCCACCTTCTTCCTCCGGCTCTCTCTCGCGAACCAGAGTCGGCAACTTGAAACGGGGTCTCCAGCCTACTGTCGACGGTAATTATATACCTTCCTCTGCCCAGGTATCTCATGAGTCGGGTTGAATCCTTAGCGTGATTGCTTTCTCTTGCGGTATATCTGTCTTTCCATCATGTTTGGAAAGGGTTTCCCTTTCTTAAATTCTGGAGGGTTCTATTCTCGTGGTAACTCTTTCCCTGTGCTTCTTCTGCGATATGTGATGTTGTCTTTGTAGTCTCTCGCGATTGAATTGGCCAAGGATGCAATCGGTCGATTTGTTTTCATTCTCGCCATCTGAGTCGCAGCTGACAATTGATTGAAGTATGGATGCTGACCAATCCTTCCTGGCAGATTCTATTGAATCAAGGAGACCTGGTGGTTATACCAGCAAGATCCGGGTGCGAGACCGGTATCATATAGTAGGCTTCATCAGCAGTGGTACCTATGGCCGAGTGTACAAAGCCGTCGGCAAAAATGGCAAGAAAGGAGAATTTGCAATCAAGAAGTAAATGTCTTTCTTTCTCTGATATCTGGGGGACTTGCCCTTCTAACCTCATACAGATTCAAGCCTGACAAGGAAGGCGAAACGATCCAATACACGGGTCTATCGCAGTCAGCTATCCGTGAAATGGCATTATGTACTGAACTATCACATGCCAATGTCGTCCAGCTAGAAGAGATCATTCTCGAGGACAAATGCATATTCATGGTTTTCGAATATACGGAGCATGACTTGCTTCAGATCATTCACCATCACACCCAACCTCAGCGACATGCTATCCCGGCACCGATGGTCCGGTCTATCCTGTTCCAGTTGTTGAACGGACTGCTCTATCTTCATACCAACTGGGTCCTGCATCGTGATTTGAAACCAGCCAATATCCTCGTCACTTCCAGTGGTGCTATTCGCATCGGCGATCTAGGACTAGCCCGTTTGTTCTACAAGCCACTCAACTCCCTTTTCTCAGGTGACAAGGTCGTCGTCACAATCTGGTACCGTGCACCAGAGCTGCTCATGGGAAGTCGCCATTATACCCCAGCTGTCGACATGTGGGCGGTAGGATGCATCTTCGCTGAACTTCTTTCCTTACGACCAATCTTCAAGGGCGAAGAAGCCAAGATGGACAGCAAGAAAACAGTCCCTTTCCAGCGCAACCAAATGTCCAAAATTGTCGAAATCCTTGGTCTTCCTCGCAAAGAATCCTGGCCGGGTCTGACTTCCATGCCCGAATATGCTCAGCTTCAGTCCCTAGTACTCCATCGCCAACCTTCACATTACCACCGCGGCTCGAATCTTGAGGGCTGGTACCAAAGCTGCTTGAAAAACGGCGGGTACGCGTCCACCTCAAGTGCTGGCACTCCTGGTGCGGACGGATTTGATCTACTTTCACGCATGCTCGAATACGATCCGACAACCCGGATCACCGCGGAGCAGGCCCTTGAGCACCCATACTTTACCAACGGCGGGCCTATCAGTGGTAACTGCTTCGAGGGTATTGAGGGCAAATACCCACACCGTCGGGTCACTCAAGATGACAATGATATTCGCACCGGCAGTCTCCCTGGCACTAAACGGAGTGGACTGCCAGATGACTCGTTAATGAGGGCTTCGAAGCGTCTCAAGGAGTAGGTAATATTCTGATTTGTCTCTTTGTAAATCTGCATTGATCATCTCGGGCGGCGTGGATGGTATGATCGTGATTTCCACATATATTCAATTCGGCGTTGGGGTTACAATAACTAGCGAAATTTGCATCATGATGATATACGCGAGGTCTTACTTCAGGCTGCTGTTTTGTTCCAAGAACGTAAATTTGTTCCAATTAAAGTGTCATTTGATCCTTGCTAGATAGTGAAAGCCATGCAGCCCATTGCATGATGCACCATTTGTACTCGTAAATCCCATCATTGCCCATTTCCAGATCCTTTATCCCAATTCCTTACCCAGATATCCCCGTCCCATATCCCCAAGTATTGTACATGTTGAAGAGGCTTTATGAGGCCCATTAAGTCCCGATGAATTCATGAATAATAAAGTCGGGAAGAGTCACATGAGGATGTGATCAGTGGCCTACCATCATATCAAAGGTCAGTTGTCATAACCGAAAGGAGATTGAAGCAAGACAATAGAAAAGAAACAAAAACGAAAAAAAAACCCGTTGATGTTCACGTACCATTTTGTTCATGTCTCTTATTTCCATCAGTATCGTCTTTGCCATCATGACCCGCAGCAGAGGCGTGTTCAGCTGCATACTTGATTCCCTGATCATCGCCTCGTAATTTCTCGAAGTAACCCTTGACGTCTTCAGCACTGACAGCCTGTCCACTCTCAGCGAAGGGCTGAAGGAACAACTTCAACTTGTCACGGAGATGATTGTATGCCATTGCGCCTTCGATGGCGCGTACGCGATCCATGTTGTTCAATGCTGCTTCACCACGGTCGTAAATGCTACCAGTGCCAGTACTTGCGGCCCCATTACCCTGGCCATCATCTGACATAGGAGGCTCGTAAGTCTCTTCTTCTTCGCGAAGCTGGGGGTAGGGTGCAAGCCTCGGGAAACACTCTGCGCAGCGGCACAATTGATCGTAGAAATCATCCAGAGCGAAAAGTGAGAACGATCCGATAGGAGTAGATTTTGGAAGCTGGGTGTGTTTGGGTGAAGATGAATTTGGGGTACCATCTTCTTGCTTGACTGGTTCTTCTTCCTCTTTCACGGTCTTCAATTGCTGCTCATCAGCAGAAGGCCCCTCTTCTTTGGTCCGCTTCATAGCCGGTTGCGCTTCATTCAATTCGACCTCATCTGCCTTGCGCTTCTTCGAGCCCTCAGGCTTCTGCACCTTCTGTTCAGTGTCTTTGGGTTCATGCTCCTGAGAATCAACCTCCTTGGGCGCTGTGGTAGACACAGTGGGATCTTCAGTGACAACTGAGGCCTTCTTCAATCCACCATCTTTGAAAACGGGCGGCAAGAATCCAGGGGTGCCGGCATAGGACTTGATCCAGGGATTGGAGTCGATGCATTTGTAGCAGATCAGGTGGTTGAAATCATCTTCTGCAGGAAATCCGGGCGGAAGCAACTCCTCTTCTTCCTCTGCCACAATATCATTGGCAGCATCCCCACCACCGATTCCATTGGCCTTTGGCGCATCCTTATTCCAATCACGCGGCAAGCCAATGAGACACTCCGGATGCCACCAGTCCTCGCCGCAGCCTCCAGTCTCAACGCTGCCGAGTCCCAGACACTGAAACATTGTTCCCTTTTCTGAATGCGCATCGTACTGCTCGCCGCAACCACAGAATTGATTACGGAAGTTATGGTTGTAAGTGTTGCCCGCAGCAGCCTCCTGGGAGTGGACACCCTTTTTATGGGTTACAGGATCTTCGCGCAGTGTGCAGCAGGTTGATGCGGGTAAGCGAGTGGTTCCACAGTCGCAGACAAAGTTGCGCTTGTTGAAGAGCTCAACCAAGGTGTGTTCGCCATGGCAGGAGATAGAGCACGAGTAACAGACGGCAGCGGCAGTGTAGGGTTCATCGGTGTCGGTAGGAGGGGGGTTGCAGGTGAGGCAAGCAAACAGAATCTGCCGCAAAGGTCCAAGTTCATATGTGCATGTGTCGAAGGCCTGAGGTCAATCAGTCAATCTTGTACCATATTGCGCGCCATTCTTTTTGAAGACTCACATATGGAAGAGCTTCGCGCGCATCTGCCTCTAATTGTAGCTGGGATTCAATGAAGCTAATAAAGTTAGTGCTGCCATTTTTCTAGTGTGGGGAGTATCAGAACGCATCATACTCCTTTGCGGTTTGGGAGTTCTGGGAGCTGAAGCTCTCACGGCGGCCCTCGGCGAGTTGAGAACCGGTCGACGGTGGAGCATCCATTGTGTTAGGCCTTTTATGTTGCGTTCGGACTGTGGTAAGGGACAATTGGCGATTGTATGAGAGCAAAATACCTGAGAATGCCTAAGAGATGTGTGGAGCAAACGCCAAACGCGATGTGACGTGGAGAGGCGCGACACATCTAAAGTTCTTGCCGGCAGAACCAAGAGATACGTACAGGCGGTCTGGGAACACGCAACATCGACAAATGACAAGGTATTACATGCTCCATCTAAGTACAAATAGTACGGAGTAAAGAAGTTAAAAAACAAAATTGACCTATTCGGTCTATCTATTCAGTCCCATCTTTGAATGTGAGCCTTGAAAATCGATCATAGCACTCTCAAGCAAGGTCATCATAGCTCAAGAGCAAGAAAATGGCGCCAATGATTTGGTCCCTGACATATATCACCGGATGCTTCTAAGTGCCCGCCACAATGTCCACTTGTATGGCCATATATGAGTTGCACTATGCGTATGCACATTAAAAAAGCTGTTTTCGTTTCAGAGAGAGTCAATTGGATTTAGGTCTACTATCATGTGCCTCTGCTTGGCTTCGACCTAATCAAACCAGAGGTTTCCAGGAGACCTCTTCCATGAGACCTCTATATGACGGAACAAATTCGTCGATGCTTAGCCACTGATAAATTGGGTGATTTCGTATCATGCTGCTGCTCTTAGTGTCTAGATACGACATGTATCCATATCAGTATTGTTCAAATGCCGAAATTGTTCCAAATCTTACTCATTCATGTATTGTACATTTTAATGATCTCTCACCGCAAAGATCGACTGGCCAAGTGGTTAAGGCGTCTGTCTTACATTTCAAATGTTAGAGCTTCACAGAAGGTCGCAGGTTCGATCCCTGCGTCGATCATTGTCTTTTTGTTGTCAGCAAGTATTCTGAGGAATACATTTTTTTTTTTAAAAAAAAAGATTCTGTTGATGAAAATTATTGAGGGTTTTGATGTACAGAAGATTCTCTTCTATGTATAATAAGTGTAAAATAGGAACAAAATCAACGAGATACGGGGCAGGACAGATTAAGTGTCACTTTCCCAATCGGGGCTTAATTGAAACGCGTCGCGTCCAACACGCGACTCGCGGGACAATTCGACTTTGCCGCCCCTTCTCTCTCCCTTCATTCTATCAACCACGCTACCACCAGATTCGGGGAAAAAGCGAAGCACACACATCACTTGTCCATACACATTGTAACTTAGTGCGTTGCTTGTCTTTTTTTTTCAAAAAAATCACAGTTGAAAGCCCCTCCACAATGGAGTCAGTATCCCTCCTGAATTTTCTGCACTTGAAGACTAATGCAACTTCAGTCCGCTCCGAGCTAGCGACTCGGCCGCAAACCGCGGCCCTAGGGCCAACACTCGTAAGAGAGACAGAGAGGAAGACGAAATATCCTCCTCAGCACCATTGCCTCCCTCCAGTCGTATGTTTGCTTTGTTGTCTAGGTTTGATCCATTCAAGGCTAACACATATTCATAGCCACCGCCTTGGGCTCATCCCCTCCTCCAATTCCCTATGATTTTGGAAATGAAGACGAGGATGAAGATGAAGGACTTATCCAGGATATTGATGATATTGATGAGATGGCTGAAGACGAAGATGGGATTGACCTGTTCGGCGACAATTACGAACGGGATTATGGCAACGGAGCACAAGATCGCTACGAAAATGAGGCATATATCGATGACGATAACGAACATGCAGAGATCGATGCAGCAACCCGTCGGCAACTGGATGCTCGGCTGAATCAGAGAGACCGTGAACTGGCACGTCGTCGTCGTATGCCTGCTGCCTTTTTACAAGACGACGATGATATGGAACTAGACCTGTCGCGTCAACCTCGACGACGCAGACATCATTATGATGAGGACCGGGAAGATATCGACATGGCCGATGAGGGCATGGAAGAGCTGTCACTCGAGGAGTTGGCAGATGTGAAGGCAGCCAACATTACAGACTGGGTGACCCAGCCCCAGGTCCTACGCTCCATTTATCGTGAATTCAAAGCCTTCCTTACAGAGTTCATTGACCCCGCCGGCCAATCTGTTTACGGTAACCGAATCAAAACATTGGGTGAGGTCAACTCCGCTTCGTTGGAGGTGTCTTACGCCCACCTGAGTGAGACCAAGGCAGCTCTGTCATACTTCCTCGCCAACGAACCAACTGAAGTCTTGAAGGTATTTGATCAAGTGGCGCTCGATGTCACTCTTTTCCACTACCCGCAGTACCATGATATTCACAACGAGATCCACGTCCGCATCACCGACGTGCCAATCATTTACACACTGCGCCAATTGCGTCAATCTCATCTCAACTGCCTGGTCCGTGTCAGTGGTGTTGTTACTCGTCGAACTGGTGTTTTCCCGCAGCTGAAGTATGTCATGTTCCTCTGTCAGAAGTGTGGTATCACCTTGGGTCCATTCCAGCAAGAAGCTAGTACAGAGGTCAAGATCTCGTTCTGTCAAAACTGCCAATCGCGCGGTCCTTTCACTGTCAACACCGAGAAGACAGTGTACCGTAACTACCAGAAGTTGACTCTGCAAGAATCCCCCGGCTCCGTCCCCGCAGGCCGTCTGCCTCGCCAGCGCGAAGTTGTTCTGCTTGCCGATCTGATCGACACTGCCAAACCAGGTGATGAGATTGAGATTACCGGCGTTTACCGCAACAGCTATGATGCCCAGCTCAATAATAAAAACGGCTTCCCGGTTTTCTCTACTGTGATTGAAGCTAACCATGTGGTCAAAGCACACGACCAGCTTGCTGGGTTCAACCTGACTGAAGAGGATGAGCGTCAGATCCGGGCTCTTTCCCGGGACCCTGATATCGTGGATAAAATTATCCGCTCCATGGCACCCAGCATTTACGGCCACCAAGACGTCAAGACCGCTGTTGCGCTTTCGCTCTTTGGTGGTGTCAGCAAGCAGGCCCAGGGCAAGATGTCGATTCGTGGAGATATCAACGTTTTGCTTCTTGGAGACCCTGGTACCGCCAAGTCTCAGGTGCTCAAGTTTGTTGAGAAGACCGCCCACCGCGCAGTGTTTGCCACGGGTCAGGGTGCCAGTGCCGTCGGTCTCACAGCTAGTGTTCGCCGCGATCCTCTGACCAGCGAATGGACTTTGGAAGGCGGTGCGCTTGTGCTGGCTGACAGAGGCACTTGCCTCATTGATGAGTTTGACAAGATGAACGACCAAGACCGAACATCCATTCACGAAGCTATGGAACAGCAAACCATCTCTATCTCCAAGGCTGGCATTGTAACCACATTGCAGGCTCGCTGCGCTGTCGTGTCCGCTGCCAACCCTAAGGGTGGTCGGTACAACAGCTCCATTCCCTTCTCTGAGAATGTCGACCTGACGGATCCTATCTTGTCCCGTTTCGATATTCTCTGTGTGGTCCGCGACCTGGTCGATCCCGCCGAGGATGAGCGTTTGGCCAACTTCGTGATTGAGTCGCACCACCGTGCCAACCCCGCCCGCCCTCTCCGGAATGAGAAGGGCGATCTCGTTGATGCCGATGGTCACCTCATTGATCATGAGGGCTATCGGATTAACAGAGATGGTCAGAGACTGCCTCCTTCCCAAGAGGAGGTCGCCAGACGTGCGGCAGAGAAACAAAGAGCCGAGGAGGAGAAGGAAGGCGAGATCCCTCAGGAGCTCTTGCGGAAATACATTATGTATGCCCGTGAACGCTGTCAACCCAAGCTATACCAGATCGACCAGGACAAGGTCGCCCGTCTCTTCGCAGACATGCGCCGCGAGTCCCTTGCCACTGGAGCGTACCCTATCACTGTAAGTCGTTCCTGAATTTCCTATAGGCTGACCCCTTTACTTACGTACAACTCTCAGGTTCGTCATCTCGAGGCCATCATGCGTATTGCCGAAGCTTTCTGCAAGATGCGCCTGTCAGAGTACTGCTCCGCGCAGGATATCGACCGTGCTATCGCGGTCACTGTGGATTCGTTCATTGGCAGCCAAAAGGTCAGCTGCAAGAAGGCACTTTCGCGTGCATTTGCCAAGTATGTTCCCTTTATCTCGTCCCTTCATTCGAAGCCCATGCTAATGTTTCGCTCAGATACACGCTCTCCCGCCCCAAGCCTCAGTCCAAGCGTCGTGCGGGCATCCCCGTCTCAAATCCTCACCTGCCAAGGGCTCAGTCCACCGCGCATTGAGCTACCTGAGGTGGAAGGTTGCCTTGTATTTCTGTTACGTGGTTTCTTATGTGTCTTATACCATCTTGTTTGCATCTTAAATGTGTGGCGTTTATGAATGGGTTCCGTTCTCAAATCGGGCCATGATACGGTAATGAATGGAGAACCAATGATGATATTTCCAATTTAATACGACTGTCCACGTTGTAGTGTATATCACGATGTAGTGTATATCACGATGTAGTGTACATCACGTCCTAACTACGCAGCCAACTCCCCGGATATACTCCCGGAATTACGGTTCATTATTCGAACAGGGCTCTCATTGGCCCTGTTCACAGTCGAAGAGATCGTTAAATGATTGGGTTGCGGAGATCCCGACTGTCCGCAATTCCAGCGCTCCCATGAATCAGTATGCTTCCTTCCAATAGGCTCGATTGCTTGGAGTATTCTTGTAATACTATATATACCCCCAATTCGACGAACACAGATTCACATAGACGCCCGGAATCTCCGCGGATGTTCCACGATAATCAGTAAAAGTTGACTACATATTCAGTGTAGCGGGTACTTTTCAGGACGCAAAGTCTCACTACCTAGGTACTACTTGCTACCGTTATCACTGTACGCATATATCATGGAGATGAAGATCGTTATAGTTGGAGCTGGACTTGGTGGGCTTGGCACTGCCCTAGCCCTCAAGATTGCCGCGCCTTCAATCAATGTCCTTGTACTCGAGTCCGCAGCAGAATTGGCAGAAGTAAGTAGACTGCATCACCAATCAGGAAGGTCTCATCGCAAGCGACTGACAGCACACCTCAGATAGGAGCAGGCCTTCAACTTACCCCGAACGCGACCAGAGAGCTACTCCGTTGGGGCCTAGGAGACAGACTGGAAAAAGTCGCAACAAATCCGGAGGTGTTCACCATTCTACCCTACAAGGGAGACAAATTGCTTGGTAAACGCAATGGCTTCGGAGCGGAGATGAGCTCCAAGTATGGAGCACCCTTCTGGGATATGCACCGTGCGGACCTGCAGTTGGCTATGTTTGAACGCGCTCAAGAGCTCGGTGTCAAATTCAGATTTGGTGCAACGGTGACCACTTATGATTTTGAGGGTGCAAAGGTATCACTCGCAAACGGCGAAGAAGTTTCGGGAGATTTGATTATCGCTGCCGATGGTGAGTTTAGTCGGAAAATGCGATACGGGGTGAAATATGGGGTTAATGAATCGTAGGCCTATGGTCGAAAGCCCGCGCCGAATTCCTCGGGAAGAATGAGTCGCCGCTGCCCACGGGGGACCTAGCATATCGCATTGTATTGAAGACCGAGATAATCGAGGACGAGGATCTAAAAGAGTTCGTCTCGAAACCTCGAGTGCACCTTTGGGTCGGACCCGACTGTCACGCCATTTACTATCCACTGCGCAACAACAGTATGATTAATATTGTGCTCCTCGTTCCCGACGACCTGCCTGAGAATGTAGCCAAAGCCCCTGGTGATATTGGTCAGATGAAGGAAATCTTTCGTGACTGGGATCCGCTGTGAGTCCCTCGCTCCATCATCAACAACTTCACTAATGATCTTCCCGGACAGTCTACAACGCCTCTTAGCACTTGTTCCTGAAGTTCAAAAGTGGCGTTTGATGAATAGTGAGCCTTGCCTCTTGGGACCGGAACAACTTGAACTAAACCTGGACTAATATATGCTGACTGGGAATTACAGACACGGAAATGGCTTCATGGTGCAATGAGAAAGGAACAATTGTCTTTTTGGGCGACGCTTGGTGAGCCTTGGACTGTATTGTCCCCAGATCTGAGATAGACTCTGACCAAACTACAGCCATCCGATGTTGCCTTACATGGCACAAGGAGCCAACTCGTCCCTAGAGGATGGAGCTGTTCTCGGCGCCCTTATTGCCAAAGCACAGGACAAATCGGATCTTCCGGCCCTCCTCCAACTATACCAACACCTGCGGAAACCGCGCTCGTTGGCTATCGTAGAAGCGAGTTTCAAACAGGTAATTACACACTAGCTCGAACACAGCAGGGCCACTCATCAGAATCTATAGAGACATACCAATCATCTTCGAAACGGCCCAGAGCAGCAACAGCGCGACAAGATACTGGAAGAACAGTTCCAAGAACCTCTGCCTGGTTATCCCTTTTATTGGTATAAAACTACTGTCCCATATCATAAAGCGTATGATCAGATTGTGTTAACTTAGTCAGGCTGGATCCGCAGTCCCAGGGTTGGATTTACTCATACAATGCCTATGAGGAGGTGAGTTTCATCCCCCACAAACGTGTACAGATCTCGGACTAACGCTGTGTGCCAAGGCTGAGATGGCTTGGAAATCTTTCCGGAATGATAATTCTATCGCGTAGGTAGATCTTCACCGTCCGCCACAGGTGGATTTCCTGACTGGTTCTGATCGCAAGACTTTAAAGCTTCGAAAACACTTCGAGGAAAGCCCGAATTTAGGGTAATAAGGCCAATTATTACGACCGCTGTGCAGTGTTTCGACACCTTACCAAGTGGTTTGGCTGGGATATACTCTGATTGCCTTATTAAATATATAGTTAGAGGATTTCCTGTGTATTTTGTGTTTAAGTATTTCGATATTCATCAATATTCTCCCCATTCAAGAGATCCACCCAACTTTCAAACGAGCGAGAATGCATTTCAGAGTCTGTGAAATAGGCCCAGAGGTTGTCATTGACGTCGAGGTCCATACCATGACTCTCCAGCGTAGACTCCAGACGCGTTGCACTCGCGGGCGCATCGAAAGTTGGCCACGGAACTTCCATGTTGGCCTTCCCAACGTCTTGTTGCCTTCTCCAAGGCTCAACTATTTGGGTCACTAGTTTGGCGCACCGCTTAGCAGCCTTGAGATTCATTTGACTAAAAACGATGACACCCAGCTGGCAGACTGTGACTATCTCCTTAGTTTCCTCGGTTTCAGGCTCATCGATGATTTTCATCAAAAGTACTAAGGTGGCCTGTAGGCAATAGTAGCAGTAATAACTCCACCTACTTAGGCAAGGTGCAGCCTCAAACAAGCCGTACACATGCCGAATGATAGCACACGCAGCATTTGTGCAGGTGGACCGAGAGCTCTTGACTAGGTGACTGGTCAAGAGGAGGTCGGCATTCGTGAAAGAAACCCGATGCAGGACGATAAGAGCAAGATTGTAGTCTGACGGATCGTTAGATATCCTTCAACAAACTGACAGGGCCCCGTGGATATTGCTACTCACGGACAAGAAGACTGCTCCGTTGGCGAGAGATCCAGCTGTTGGCAATGTCCGGGTCTCGATAAGTGTCTCCGTCGTCGAAGACGAACAGGGCTGAGAGCGATTGCCGCCATTGGTTCAACTGCTCATCAAATGACACGATCTGGTTGGCGGACGGCCTCTTTGTGCTAGCAGCGTTCCTACATCTCACAACCTACGATATGATAATTGTGGTCAATACTTCATCGCATTGACTTCGACAGTGATTGATGACTCACAAACTTCAAAATATCACGAGTGATCTGAGCAATTCCCGCAAGGGCTTTTATGAACTCAGCCTTTGGTCGGGGTGGCTGGTCTAAATCCGACTTGAACCAGGACGTTAGTTTGCTTGCGACAGAAGAGGAAGGTGGAATAATTACAGTCGTGCCATCTGCGCCGGACTCCTTCGGAAAGTCGACTACAATATCACTTTTGCTGATGGACATTGGCCGCCCTGAATCCACGCTCAATTCCACCTCCTGGATATAGATCATCCACCACGTGCGCCGCCCTTCCTCGGCGTCCCAGCCGTGGGGTGTAAGGCGGGAGTCCACATTTAAGCCGATTGAGAAGGCCATTCTAGTCGCGGTTCCCGTCAGGGTGTAGGCCACTACAAAAACATCAGTCACACATCCAATCCCAGAGCCCGGGTGTTTTACGGACAACTTGGTTTGAGGGCATGCTGAGCATAAGCTCCCTAGCTCAAAGGTTAATTCAGGTCCAAAGAGCCGTCAAAAGAAGATCCTACCATAAACATTCCTGCTTGTACCAATTCTAAACTGACCGCATCAAACAACCGTCCAAACAGCTCTTGCGCCTCGGAGAAATACCAAGAAGCCCAGGATAAGCTATCATCATCGTCGGAATATAATACACCCAAAGCAAGAACTGCGTATAGGAGGCATAAAGTTTGTTGCTGCACCTGGTTCTCGCGCGGCGAAGTAAACAATAGATTTGAATCAAAGAGGTCCCGCAGGCGAGAGTACTTGGCTCCAAATGTTGGAATATCAAATATCGGGAAGTAGATATGGATCGTGGCGAAGAAGTTTTCTAAATGCCGATCTGCGACATCTTTCTGGAGCGTCCGATATCGCCGGATGGCTGTATTATGAGGCATGACGAGATCGTACGAGTCTAGCATGGTGTGCATTCCAAGCTTATCGGTTTCAGCACTCCAGTCTCTCGCTCGCACTTGCCCATCGTGATCGTGAGCCGATGGATCAATGTGGTCCGCACAATGTTCCAATCTTTTCGCCAGGGACTTCGCTATCACAATGTTGGAGGTTTCGCCTGGTGTTATTAGCACATCGTTCAATCGGATGGGGATCAGCACGGGCAGATACCATAGTACTCGAAACACCCCGTTTGTGGATTGACCTCTGTCACAGAGGATATTTTCAGCCCGTCGTTGATACGTGCAGAATTTCCTATCGTACAGTCAATGGTTTTGAACCTTTGTATTGTAGTTGTGTCCCTGACCTTCATTTATTCCCAAGCCTCCCGGTTGCCTTTGTATGATCTCTTCGACCCGACATAGCCGCGTGAGTATTTGATTCATAACACTGGCAAATGATTAGTCACCAAGAGAATAATGAATAGGTCCCGACAAGATACGAGCTCACTTGGTCAGTTGAATATTGTCATCCTGGGTCGTGGATTTCAAACTGCACTCGTAGCCCTTCCTGCAGCAACTTTCGCAAGGCCATTTTCCGTTACACTGCAGGCTGTTAATCCCCATCCATATGATATTTGCTTGAATTGGCAACGGACCTTGATACGTTTCTCTCGGCAATGTTGACACGCCTCCACGGCCTTCTTCCGAGTCGACTTTGGCAACCCACCGCCTCGGCGACCGGAAAGCGCTGGCAATTGAATTTTTGGGCGTTTTGAGACTGGCTCAATACTGTTGCTGTCATCAAACCCTGTCATCTTTCAGTGATGGAATGGGAAAGGATTGAATTTCCCCAGAAAACCCGAAATTGGGGTGGGGGCAATTCTTCATCCCGCACTTCCAAGGTTGTTGACGGGGTGCGGGGTCCCCATGAATCGGAGATGGGCGCAGCTCTAAATCCCCAGGTGGGGAAGCTCCCTGGTCTCCGATCATGAACCCCCGGGATGTCCGCGGTCCAATCAGAAATGGCCTTGCAATGAAGCATATATTAAGCTGGGCTGCTCGTCAGGTACAGATGATAGTTTCCCTTTGCTATATACTAAGAAACATGGGTTTGTTGGTTTATGCCGCTGTTGGCCTTTTGGCTTTCCTACTATTGAAAGTAGCAGGGGTTCGAAAACAGCAATTGCCACCAGGCTGCAAGCCTATTCCGGGCCCGCCTGGTTTACCTTTCCTCGGAAATATACACCAACTCCCCACTGACTATCCCTGGAGAAAGTTCAAGGAATGGTCGGACATATATGGGCCAATCATGGAAGTGAAGCTGGGCGGGAAAAGCCTGATCGTGTTGTCGAATAACGAGACAGCCAAGGAACTCTTGGAGCGACGCGGTCAAAAGCAAGTGAAACATTGACTGGGGACTGAAACGCATATTTTCTAACGGTAGTAGTTATTCTTCACGGCCACAGAGTTACATGGCATGCGAGGTTCTATCCGGAAATCTTCGGCCCTTGCTGATGCCTTACGGAGGTAGGTTTCTCTCACCCGTTATCCTTGAGGACAATTTGCTGACCAGAACTTCATTCGAAGATCGCTGGAGAAGAGTCCGGAAATTCATCCACCAAATGACAATGCCCGCCAAAGCGTTGAGCTACCAGCCCCGTCAAGATCGCGAATCGCGTAAACTGTTATACGATATGTTGAAAGAGCCTCAAGACTTCGCGCGTCATTACTATCGCTACGCGAGTGGACTTGTCATGGGTCTTACATATGACATGCCGGTTGTGACTGGCAAGGAAGAATACGTGAAGAGCGTTGTTCAGGTCAATGACACCCTTGAACAGTAAGTCTACTCGCCAATGAGGGTCCGAGCATTACAATATAAAAGCCCATTCACACTGCTGACTTCTTGGGCGAATCTAGCACTGCAAAGCCGGGGGCATTCCTTGTGGATTCTCTCCCGATATTGAAATTCCTGCCTTCATTTATGGCACCGTTCAAACGCCTGGGCAAGGCCGCCCACGAATTTGAGTATGCTCTTTTCACGAAGCTCTTGCGAGACATTGAGAAGAAGCTAAGCCGTGGCTCTCCCATTGGTGACTGCTTTGCGAAAGAGTTTCTTGACAAGGGGGAGAAAACTGGCCTGACGGGCGACGAAGGTGCATATGCCTGCGGTACCATGTTCGAGGCTGGCAGTGGCACAACGTCCGGCGCTCTGGAAATCCTTACAATGGCCCTCCTTCTGTTCCCCGAAGTTCAAGCCGAGGCACAGAAGGAGTTGGATGCTGTTTGTGGAGAACGTCTACCGGATTTTGAAGATGAACAGAGTCTTCCGTACATCAAAGCTGTCGCAAAAGAGGCCCTCAGATGGCGCCCCATTGTAACGCAAGGCATATTGCATATGTCTGTAAAGGACGACCGCTACGGCGACTACTTTATCCCGGCCAATACTGCGATACTTGGGAATCACTGGTAAGCCTCTTTGCAACTGAATGAGAACACTCTAGCATAGGTTGACCTGAATATCACTTCTATTTAGGGCAATTCACATGGATCCTGAAATTTACCCCGAGCCGGACAGATTCAACCCTAAGCGCTTCATCGATCCGTCATTCCCAACTGCGCAAAAGACAGACGGAGTAGAGTACGGCGCCAGTCGCGGACACTGGGCCTTTGGTTTTGGGCGCCGAGCTTGTCCAGGTCAGCACATAGGCGAAGCCAGCCTGTTCATCCTCACAGCTCGGCTACTGTGGGCTTTTGATTTCCAGAAATACGTGACTACGGATGGGCAGGCACAAGAGCCTGATCCTTTAGCATTTACCACTGGTCAGTACAAAGAGTCTCTTTCGTCCGCCATCTTCTTGCGGTGGGTTTAGCATTGTCTTACCGGGACTAATCATATGCGTGCTACCAGGTTTCAATTCCAAACCAAAAGACTTCCCGGCAACTATTGTACCGAGGAGTGAAGCTCGCAGCGAGGTGGTCAGGGAGGCATACTTCAGCCAGTGGAGGAAGTCAGATAGCTGAGATGAACCAGTCAATCGTGGCTGATGGAGAGGTATTCACTGAACGCTGTAGGCGTGGTAAGCCTTTAGCTGCTAGCCCGGAATAGGATTTGTCTCATTGGACATTTGATTCAAAATCTCAATGCTACCTCAGCGAAATGATAAATTAAAACTTGATCTCTCAACAAATCCATATTATAGTCAGATTGTCCGGTGAATTTTCCTATTTTTGCAAGTTTAGATAGTTATTCTATCTCTTATAAAGACTAAAAGTAAATTGTTATAGTTAAGTTAAAATATCATTTAGCAGGATAGTATAAAAAGTATAGAAGTTAAAAAGAGATAATATAATAGTTCCTCTATTATAAGGTTCAAGGTAGGCTATAGAATACTGATTTTACGATAGACATCCTTAAAAAGATGGGATTCATGTACTTTACTCAAAGAATGCAAAGCGGCAAGAGGTTAGCACTAAGATAGAAAGAAAAAGATCTTGAGTGCCAGGCATCATCCGGTACATACCTATGTACGCAGATACTCTCTGTCTAGTAGTAGGCCTGGAACCCAAGAGGCTGGGATAGCGGTTAAAGAATTAGCTTCTTATGGTCTCTCATATTCTAGCATATCCACCTCTATTCCATATCTCGAGGGATTTTTGACATTGGATTTATGGAACCTAATGAAGGACTGGACAAAACCCCTTACGTTTGTCGAATATCATGCCCAAAAGGACAGATTAGAGTCCGTTTACTGTACGGAGTACGGTGTACAAAGCATCTCAATCCGAACCAACCCCAATAGTGATATGACATCTGCCTTGCATGAATTCCTAGATCTAATTCGTAGTCACCCAATTTGAAAGATCCCCCAATCCGACCTGGAATGGCTATACATAAGAGAAAGATTCCGGATTGAGAGACTCCGCCGATTGAGAGCTCATAGGGTTTGGATCTGACGTAGCTACAGGAACAAATGCTGCCCCATCAAGGGACCCAAGTGAGGGGGCTGGAGTTTCCAATGTTGTAATATGTGCTGGCCAGCGTCTCTCTTTTCACGATGACCTCACCTCAGATCGCATTCCAGCCCCAAAGAATGTTCGATCTCGGCCTAGGTGCTTCTTCATGTTATAGCATGAGATAAGACACCGGCTCGTCTCCCGATCAGGAGCACGCATTCCTGACATCGTGAGTGGCGTATCATTTGAATCACATTCAATCGGACTTGCAACGATGACTCCCGCCTGGCGATATCTAGTCCTCCGCACGTTGAGATAGAATCCGCTGCACTACCTGCATGAGTCTATTGGAGGCAAAACATATCGCTTGCCTTTCAACGTTCAGAGGAAATGACGTGCCTTTTCCTCCCTTGCCTCGGCAGATGGCCCTGTCACTCTTATGGGCCGTGCGAGATCTGGAGATGATTCTTGATTTCCTGATTCTTGATTTCTGTGATTCTGTATGTACCCACTCCAGTGTGTGGTAGATGCCAATCTCAAATCGACATTCCAGAAATAGAAGATGACATCAATGGGGAATGCCATCATTCCGGCTATTCTTGGTCACCGCGGAAACTCCTTTCCCCGGATACATTGCATATGTACCTCTGTCTGTCTGTATCTATGTATCTATGTATCTATGTATCTATGTATTCGTGGACGCTGTAAGTTGTACTCCGTACTCCGTACATTATCAGTGCGAGTCTGCTTTCTTAATATCGCTACCGTTGTAAAGTGGAACCGTGTCGATCGGGGTATATTGGCCCCCCTGAGGCTATTAGTGAGTCTGGGGATTCTGCAGCCGAAAAGCAGTGTACAACGTAGAGAAGAGAATAGAATGGATTGAATCTTCAGATAAAAGAGAAAGAATTAGATCGACAGGGCCAGGCACGAGTAATCCTTCCTGGGGATGATCAGCCATTTTACGTATGCTCGCCTCTCCCGTGTTCCCCTTGTCCCCCCTCTTTCTTTCCCCCTCTCAGGCACTCCTGTTCTTTTTTTTTTTTCTCTCTTCTTCCCTCACTCTCATTTTGCTGTGAACAAGGTTATTGACCTCGATCATTTCAACTGTGTCAATATTGCCTGTAACCTTTCCCCCTGAATATCGTTGTTTCATCATCACCTCCTGTCACTTTCTTCCGCATTCGTGCGACACCTAACGCGGCACCTTATTGAACGCAAACGACCTCTCCACTCACACGGTGTTTCAAAGGCCTTCATCTCTCACAATGAATGCCCCTCCAGCGCTTGGGTATGCGCCCGGTATCTCGCTGGCCCCGCAAGGTACGTAACGCGAGCGCACATCCCCTGGATCTTGAGGTTTGCCGATAGTTTTGAGATCTCCTGATCCTTAAAACGATACCACCCCGTGGCTTTTTTTTTTGCCTCAAAGTATACTCTCCGCAGACCTTTTTACTGACTCCGAACGTCTCTGTCAACAGAACACCAAGAGTCTCCAACAGCAGCCAGTTTTGGTTCCAATAACCCTTTCCGAAATCGCGCTCTTTCGCCCTCAGTTACTGGATCTGTTTCATCAAACAATCGCCCAGAGCGCCCACGATCGACCAATCCATTCTTGGACGACATTGAAGCGTTGTCCCCTCAGTCGGCGCCTGGAAGGTCAACCGGCGCCAGTATGATCTCTCCGATTGATAGGAACGATATGTCAAGCAACACACGGGACCTCTTTGTATGTTGGCGATCAGGAACATCAGATGTCCATCTTGGATCTAACATCATTTAGGAGGCTCTCTCCCTCAAGCCCGCACCCCCTCGTCCTGGAGCATTCGATGACAACCGGCGAAATCCTTCGAATCCCAACCGACCTCCCAGGGATCGCTCGGAGCGTCCACCTGTACGATCGGCAACGTCGAAAGAAAAAGACACTCTCGATATCTTCGCCGACCCCCCTAAAATTTCTCAAACTACAAAGGGCAAGTCGCCCCGCCGGCCCCGCCGAAACTCGGAGTCTTCAGTAATGGACCGAGGCTCAAAGCTATTGGATGTGGATGACGATGAGAAGCGCCGACGAGAACGGCGCCACCGTGAGCGCGATGGCCGCAGCAAGGATGGCAAATCGCGCTCAACCCGCAAGGACCGACGGCTTGATGTCATTGACAAATTGGACGTGACAAGTATCTACGGCACTGGAAGTATGTACCCCGTTCCCGTTCTTCTTTGGACGTTGCGCACACAGAATCTGATACTGACTGAACCAACAGTGTTCCATCACGATGGTCCATTTGATGCCTGCAACCCTCATCGCAATCGCCGCGGCGTGCGCACCGCCCCAATGCAGGCCTTCCCGAAGGGTTCTTCCAACATGGCCCTGGGCGGTTCAGGCCCTGTTAACTCTAATATCGACCTCAATCTATTCCATGGTACAATGGAGGAAGGACATAACGACTTCGCTACCGCCGCCCGTCGCAACGCTGACTCGGGCAACAGCTTCGATCCAACTGCCCGAGTAGACCCAATCCACGGTCCCCAGAGTATGGGTCTGGGAACTAGCACTTTCCTCGATGGAGCTCCGGCTAGTCGGTCCGCCATGGCACGCCGTCAGAGCGAGAACGAGGCCTCTTTGGCGCCCAACGGTGGTCTTGCACGAAAGAAGAGTTTGGCGCAGCGATTGCGTGGCAGAGCTGCTGGACCTGCTCGTATCGCTTCTCCCGACAACTCACCCTTCCCCCCGACCCCGCAGATCAGCTCTAGTCATTCTGCGTCGTCCAGAGTCAATGAGAGGAACCCGTATTTCCAGGAGCAAGACTACGAGGACGAGTGGGACAAGAAGGGGTCGAGTATTGAAGCTCGCCTCGAGGGCGGCCGAGTTCGATCATCCAGCAGCCCCAAGCAAACGACTGGACTGGAGCGCAAGGCCACGAACGACCGAGCTTACGAAGAGTCGAAGCTCAACCCTGGCACTGGGGGGTTCTTGAATCGGATGAAGAGTTTGCGCAAGCCCAGGCCGGAACGACGCACCAGTGACTGAATGGCTTAGCATTCATGCATTCAGCCAGTCATCGGAACTTTTTTTTCTCTGTCTGACAGGCTCTACCACTCGGGAAAATATACTGTGTGCACTTCTGGGACCTGTCAACAGCTATGTTTTCTATCATTATCTTACCATCTACCTCGTTGAGGGTTGATGATTCGACGCGTTATACCCAGCATCCAGCACTGCCGAATAAACGGTGCTCCACATGGCGTTCAAACGATTGGAATAGAATGCTCCAATGTGGTTCTGATATTTGAACGCCATGAAACACAATGTCCTAGTCTTCAGACCATGGCTATGATTCGAAATCTTCCAAGGTTTCTTCTCTTCTTGTATCTCCAATTCAGCCTTTGCTTTCAACCCTATGTATTTTTTTACCGATTGCTTTACTGTTTGACTAGGAAAGGATAATTGAACAAGTTACTTTCAACGCTGCTCATATGCACCGTCCATCCTTAGACACACTCAGATCAAAGCCTTCTAACAGGGTTGAGAGGTTGAAGTGCATCTTGAACAATGAAAACGTAGATTCATGATCCAACTAGACATTTGAAAGGCAAAGACAATCGAACAGAAAACCCGGCCTCTTGCTCTCACTTTTTCACGTCCACCCAAACTCGGCATCCCTCTGCTCTATAAAGACCAACATGACAAGAGCTCGAGAAGAACTCTGTATGATGTCTTTTGAAGCAGAAGCGCAGAAGCATGGGATCACTACAGTGATCTCTTTTGGAGAAGAGCTAGGGCAGTCTACAGTACTATGAGCAGTAGGTCATCTATATATCTCAATTTCACTGCTTGATCTGATTCAGAACCCAGTTCTGACACCTGGGTATTAAATATCTGCCAATTCCATACGAATTAATTCCTGAGCTCACGAGGGACCTCGCTTTTCCGTCGGATTGTTTTGGACGGCCTAGGTGGACGCTATCGCCGTCCGTAACACGTCCCGATTCAAGCTCCAGCTTCTGGGAGTCGACTCTTTACACTTCTGCATCGCGACCATGGAGACCGAGCGACCTCCCCCAACACTGACCAACCCACGTTTCACTCTTGAACTCGAGTTCGTCTCATCGCTCGCCAACCCTTACTACCTGTCGCATCTGGCAGTCACCTACCCCGGCCTTCTGGGGATCTCCCGCGCCGACGATGACAATGATTCCTCCTCGCCAGACGCCGAGGCATTTGCAGCATACCTAGCTTATCTTTATTCCTACTGGAAGACACCGGAATATTCCCAATTCCTCACCCATCCTGGTCCTACGCTACGAGCCTTACGACTACTCCAGGAGGAGACGTTCCGCCGCGACATCATTCTCCCCCAGGTCATTGAAGGACTGGCCGGGGTTAGCGTTCCTGAACCAGCTCAGGCCGAGGCCGATCCGGCAGGTGACAAGCAAGAAGATGGTCAAAATGGAAAGACATGATGGGTTGCGTTAAATTTCGAACCTACATTTGATGCGACCGGGATGAGCTTAATCCCTGGGCTTCAGAAAGAGACACACCCAACGCCCTGGCAGATCTACGTTGTACACAACCTGGTCTCTCTATGGATGATCTCATTGCCACCAACTCGGCTTTCGCGCTTTTAAAGTTGAGCATGATTTTGCTTGGGCTTCATGTGCGACCGAGGATCACTCAGCTCCCGAGGCTCCGGGGAGTGTCGATCGAACATCTAGCGAACCCCGGCTTTTATGCATCGCAGATTCTCCCCATTTGCCCTGACGACAGTGGCAGAGGATTGCGGGGGAAAGGACCAAGCGCTGGGGATGTGTTCGCTATCCTGTACTTGAGACGTCATCCCCTTGTACCTTTCAAGCACCTTTTGAGTTATCAGTTCAAAAAAATGAGAACGAATATGACAATTGCAATTCAACATTTCGAATTGGTCAGAATTTGAGAAGCGAACTCATATAAACCCCCGAAAAGACCTCTGTAACGAGACTAGAAAGGACAAGTACTGCCTCCGTACATAGTGCATAGTACATAGCACATAGTACTCCGTACATAGTAGAATATTGAATACGACCGCCCGAACATCCGACCCAACCATTTTTTTTTTTGCCTTCTCCTATTTTCCAGTTTCATGACTTCATTTCAACCATTCTCAACCTTCAGTTCCTGAAGGTTCCTGTGCCTTTTCCGCGCTCTTGTTACAGAGCCCCACCCTCCCCCCTGGTGATCGGCCCTCAACTACCTCATCAGCCCGTTCTCATCTCGTTGCGCCGTTTTTGACGTATCTCCTATGGCCCCCAACTAGCCATCGCCATTTTCACACCCCTGTTCATCTCCGGGTTTCCTTTTCTCTACCTGACCGACTACGAAGTCCGACGGTCGCGCTCTTTTTGTCGGACTCCGCCACCTGGGAGCTGTATGCAGCACCCATACGCCCCCAATGGAATCCGTTCGTCAGTCATGTCGGCCAAAGCACCAGGTCTTGATCTTGAAATGCTATCCTAAATATCAGAAGGGTGTGTCGGAGGTCAGGCCGAATCCCAGTGAACTCTCGTACTTGCTGTACTACACCAGCACGCGTCGCAGCAAGTTGACCAAGGTCGGCGCTTTCCTGGAGAAAAGAGTGGCCCGGGATGTCTGGAGACGTAGAATAGGGTAAGAGAAGATCTTTCCCCTGGATATTTTTCCGATCTGGAGAGTATGCATGGCTGACCGATCTCACCAGGAATGTTCAGGTGGCGCTGCATATCGTGGCTGCCCTCATCGAAAAAGTTCCTCGCGACCTTCCTATCTACGCCCGATCGGTCATGACAATGATCGATACCGTCCTCCAGTCAAACGATATTACGATGGTGGAGGAATCCATCGTGGCGTTCGAAATGTTCTGCCGTCACCAGGACATTTCTGCCATTGCGGCGGACCAGGGCCTTGCGCATCAATACCGGGACGTCGTGCGAACATACGCCAGCTTTGCTGATCCGGCATTTACATCCAATCCCAATGCGAATTTCAGCCCCCAGGTGGCCATCCGGTGGAGGAATGCGGGACTGCGAGCTATCAGGGGTGTAGTCAGCTCGGAGAGTTTGGTCGCTGATGGAGGAACATCGCTGAAGCTTTGTTTGCCAGTCATCCTTGAAAATCTTTATTCCGAAGAGGAGGATTTGCTCACAATCTTGAAAGCTAAGCATTCCGAAACGGACCCAAATGAACGCGATGGACCCAGACCCCGCCGGATGAGTGTCACTACGGTGCACACAGTGGACACGGCAGAGGGTGACCCTGAACTGGCCGCCCGGTCAGCCGATGATGCGGACCGAAAGGCAGAAATTGACGCTCGCCTCATGGCTCTGCGCTGCTTGGAGCAACTCATTGTCACGGGAAGCAATCGAGGCCAAATCCGCATGGTAGTAACCGTTATTCTACAATTCATCTCGAGCAAGGGCTTCCCGCAGAGCGAAAAGTCTGGCCAGATGATTGAGGGTAAAGGGGGAAATTGGGCAACCTCTCTGATTGAAATGATTGCGAACTGGTGCCCGGTGCAAGTTCGGTTTATTATTCTAGTTACAGCCATGGAGATTCTACATGATACAACTCCCCAGGAGGATGCTTTGGTATCTTCCTTCACCATACTCTCTGTTGTGGATTGGCTTCTCAAATCCTCAGTGAACATGATCGGCTTAAGTGTCATGGATATCCTCTTTGGACTCATGCATTACGCTTCTGATATACTCTCGCCTCCTGATCGTACGGGATCAGCACATTCGGAGAAGAAGTCAAATGGACAAAATGGGAACATTGTCCAAATCTCTCCCCAACGCCAGGAACTTCTCACCCTACTGGAGCAGTGTATCGGAGATCTTGCTACACACATCTACTACGGAGACCAAGTTGCAGACATGATGCGGGCTATTCTTAGGCGTTTCAAGCCTGCTTCCAACCAAGATAGTTCCGTGGTATCCACATTAGCCACAGTTCATGAATCTGGAGTGGTACATGTTGATCCAGCAAATTCCGGCTCCGAGACCAACGGAGAGAAATCCAGCACAGAAAGCTTCTCGCATGCTGCCGCTAAACTGACTGCCCTCCGAGCCGTGAAGGCCATTTTGGTCGTTGCTAACTCGAAGACGCCGGCAACGATGTCTGGCGCGGAATCCAGACACCCGGTTGGAATCCATGTATGGGAAGGAACCCAGGCACTTCTTCGTGATGCGGATCGGGATGTTCGCTACGCCTATACCGATGCGTTTCTGTCATGGTTGAACATTGAGACCAACGGGAATGACCTCAAGGTGCGAGTGGATGCACCTAGACACGTCAAGACAACGTCCAAGAGGGACTCCGAACAGGTAGATAGATCGAGTCGGCGGGGTACCCCAGCTCCTGGGAACCAGAAGGACAAAGTGGCGCTGGCGGCACAGTCCACTTTCCTGCGTCTTTTGCATCTGGCTATCTACGATGCTGCACTCGAAGCAGCTACCGAGGATACTGAGATTCTTCTGCTACACTTGCTTCTGACAAGTCTCGTTGACAATGTCGGGGTGAATGCCGCACAATTTGGTATCCCTATGGTCACCAAGCTGCAGGAAGATTTGTTTACATCCATGGAATTGAGTTCTTTTGCAGCTCGCGTGAACGTTGGAAGTTTGATACATGGATATCTTCTCGCACTGTCGAAACACTTCGACATGCAGTCCTCGCCCGTAGGCCTCGAGATATCTAATGAGATCCAACAGCGACAGGACAAAGGTCATTGGCTTTCCAAGATCTGCCTACCCCCACTTGGCCTCGATGGCATTGTTTCCGAGGGCAAGAAAAGTCCTGCCAATGATTCCGCATCTCCGCCCCCATTGACGCCTTTCCGCAATGTTGACGGACTTGTGTATCTGATTGACGAGGCTTATCGCGAAAGAATTTCCTCGCCCCCACAAAGCCCTCCGGCCTCGCCAGCCCGGGGATTCACATTCCCGGTCCTTGGACACACCACAGCATCATCGCATGCCGTAGTCGAAGGTGGTCTGCCGTCTGTTGTGAAAGAGCAAATGTTGTCCACGTGGTCTCGTGAGGCATGCCTAGCAGCTGCCGATAAGGAAAGTGCCGGAACTTCATCCATCCATGGCTCTCGGACTACCATCAATGCTCGCAGCAACCAGCCAAACGGAGCTTCCAACGGCTCCCCTGCTGGCTCTCAGGATAACCGTCGCATGAGCGTTCCGGAGATTTCGGCCTCGTCATCTCAAGGCTCGAGCAGAGGCTCGCCTGTTCGTATCAATGAGCTTCGACGCGTACTTTCAGTAACCAATGATTCTCACATTCGACGCCTCAGCCCGTTGCGTGGACGACTTGATGCATCGGATGCCAGCATTATCTCTTCCGGCAGCGATAGCATGGTCAGCGGCAATTTCTCTGTCTCCGAGGTGGATGGAGATGCCATCTCAATCCAGCCAGACGGCCAACAAATGCCAGATGATGACGGAGCAGATACACCTCGTGCTTCTGCAGCAGCGTTTGTCCTATCAGGTGATACAGGGTTGAAAAATGACACCTCGAATGCATCGTCTCCCGACCTCACCAATTCAGACGGGAAAGTTCCCCCGGTGCCACCAATTCCTGTCGGCTTAGCCATTCCAGGTGGTTTCCCCAATGACTCACAACGCTCTTTGGTCTATGATCGTCCATCTACCGCGC
The DNA here is from genome assembly GCA_027569675.1 of Penicillium crystallinum. Lineage (NCBI taxonomy): Eukaryota > Fungi > Ascomycota > Eurotiomycetes > Eurotiales > Aspergillaceae > Penicillium > Penicillium crystallinum. Next base: position 137,581 of record JAPDKR010000068.1, read on the forward strand.
CCGGTCCCTTGCGACACTCTTCAGTGAAAGATAGCGCTGAAGCCAGTGCCCTAAACAATAAGCCTCTGAACCGCAACAAGAGCCGGTCCAACCATAACCTCGCCGATGGTGGCATTCCAAACCTGTTCACTGACTACGAGTCTAATACCATTGACGGCTCCCACCAAGATCAACTGAGGAAGCTCTTGGATGGCTTCCTCTCGCCTGATCATAGTGCGCTGCCGAATGGAAACCGTCCACCCTCATCTGGCAAGACCACTTCCAGGGCTCCGCTGGTCGGATCTCAACGCAGACGACAGATCAGCGGAGGTCTTGGTCGCCCACCCTATTGATTTCTCATTTGACATGTACCTTTTGTCAGTTTGATGAGCATGACTCTTCTGGCATTTTCGCCGCCATCTTCCTTCCCTGGCCCCCTCCATATGTTTATATAATTTCCTTTCTCTTGCATCTTCTTCTTTGTCTCACCATGGTGCCTCGATTTGCTATTTGCACAAGGTTTATCTTCGAGCCCGCTAAACTGCTAGCTCGTGAAAACCCACTTTATCTCAAGTGTATCTTTTTTGTTGGTCTTTTCCTGTTCAATGTCTATCCTTTTCAGCCATTTCGTTTCTATTTGCATATTCTCTTCATCTTTCAAACTCAGGGTTTCTTTCAGTTTGTCGGCACTCATATTTTATTTGTTAGCTCGCGAATGGCACTCGCAGCATGGTGTATCTAGCTACATTGTCGGTAGACAAAAAAATAGACGGCGTTAGAATGAAGTTGCAAAAAAAAAACGACGCGCTTGTTCGTTGTATGAATTCGTATTTAAACAGCCATGTGCGGCATTGAGGTGGACTTTGACCTTGATGCTAGCATCTAGAGCACATTGTGAACGCAATTGGGATATCATATAGCAAAAGAAAACAGCTAGGAAAACAGAGATTATTCAAAGCCCACGCTGTTCAATAAGACCCTGCAGCGAAGGAGCTGTCTGCGTCTGCAGCGGCGCAAAGTAATGCTCAAAAGTGTTGCGCAAGAGATTCCCCGATAAGTGCATATGCTGCCCGGGGGCAGTCTTGAAATCCAGCTTCCCTTGCTCATCAAGCTGCTTCAGGCCCAGCCAATCCTCCTTGAACATCTGCCTATCGTGCAAAGGTATCACCTCGCCATTAGTAGCATTGACCTCAGAGAACAGAGCGCTCTCCTTGGGAACAGCAACAGTATCCTCTTCAAACATGAACATCGCAAAGCGATTCAACGACGCCAGGTTCTTCTTGTATGTTTCATTCTTGACCTCACGCTCGTTGTTGATATCCGCTAGGAAGTTGCTGTGCTCCAGGTACAAATCCAGCTCCGAAGGGTCGCGGAAGTATTGAGCCGGCACGACGCGCGACTGAGCAAAGCTTGTCCACCGTCCCGATCGTAGCAATGCCTCAGCACCTCTGCAGATCCAATCGGTGGATTTGCAGGACTCGAACTCGGAGATGCCATTGTGCTGGCTGCCGAATGTAACGAGGTTGTGCACAGGCGGGAAATTGCACCGCTCGACATAACCGCGGAGGAATTGACCGCCTTGTGAGAAGCCTAGGGCGTTAACGGCGGGTGCTGTGCTGAGGATTGGGTCTGATGCGAGCTGTTCGCAGACTTGCGCAATCTGCTCTGTTACGTTGCCGAAGAAGGTTGCTGAGCGGTCTCCGCTGCCATCGTCGGCGAGGTGGATTATGTGCACATATGTGCCTGGATTAATGGATTCGGCTAGCTGGGCTACTTCTTTGAGACCTTCGCGTTGGAAATCATCGCCTAGACCGTGCCAGATCACGAGTGGAAGTTGGATTTCGCTGTCGGGGTCTGTTGCGGATTGCCATGGAAGCGCGACTGAGAGCGCGCTGGCCGCTAGTGTAGGTAGGAGTGCGATGTGACGCATCATGAATTGATAAAACTGACAAGATATGTGAGTATCTTTGAGATGCCAGTATTGTTGGTATGTGATTGGGGATGGTGGTGAAGCTGGAAATGACGTTGCTTCGGGTGCAGGTACCGGGCAGTCATGTGATGACCGGATAAGGCCATATATCGACATCCAATGTATGTATACATAGACGAAGATTTATAGGATAGATCTAGGTACGGAGCACAGGCACCGGTATAACACTCAGGAAGAGGTAAACGCCCGGGAAAGATAGAGAGACTACAGACAACGGGATGGTCGAGCCAATACAATAGAAATCTATCCATTGGTTGGTTGGTGCACGTAGCTTGGGAAATGGTTTCTCTCAAGGTAGAGTGGACAATGTAGAGCACTGTGACAGGATTGACGTAAAATTAAGCCATAGCTTGGAAAAGAAAGATTAGAAGGAGAATGGAATGTGTTTTTAGCATGAGGGGAAATCGGTCACTGCCGTGAGGCCACATGTATTGTACCATTGATCCCGCTGGCAGGGACCTCTTGCACGGAGCGAGATATACACTTCCTGCTATACCCACCTGATCTGTGAGCTCTGTTGACACATGTCATGTAACTGATGGAATGGGTGAAAATAATTACCGGGTCATAGCCACACATTTCTACCGGGGAAACAGATTCGTAATCCAGGTAGCTGTGAGGTTCTCTTTTCCCATATGCTGCTCAACAATAGGAGATTCTTCGTTATCGAGTAGCATTGATTGGGATGACATGTTGGTCATGAATACCTCCGGACTGTCATTGGATTGTGCCACGGGTCGTCCGTTAATCTCAATGTGGATATTTTCAATGCTATCAATTACCGAGGATGGGTTTCGGACTCTTCGGTGTGGTTTTGGTAGCTCAAACGCTGAAGTCCCATGAAACTTAGCTGCTACCAGCCGCCTTCTGTCATTGTCGTTCAATTTTCGTCGTTTCCCAAATCGCTCAATTTCTTCCACCGACGTAAAAGCAATTTCAAGTGGACGTGTTGCCGATACGGCTGCCCAATCCGGTTGGCTGAGAAGCTGACGTTTGACCTCGCTCAGTTCCTTGGTCCCATGAGACGATTGATCTGCAGTCAGAGGGAAACCCGGCTCTTCTGTTACTCTAGAGCCAACAACATCTCTGGTTAGTATGAGAGCCGCCAGATTTAATTTGACAGAAGCAAGATCCAAGGAATCAGTTTGTGACTGACTGAGCCTTGTTGGTATCTGTCTCCTCCACACTCTTATCTTTGATGCTGGAGCCCTTGGATGGTTCAATATCAGGAAAGTTGCGAAATGGAGAGGGCGGGGAAATGACCGTGCCCTAGTCGGATTTACTGCTTAGTCAAATGTATGGTGCACCCAATTGGATATCAACAAGTCTGCCTTGTTATGAAGCCCCTATCTGGCAATTTATGTGGGCATAATAATGACTAATGTATGCGGTCTAATA